>JADBJO010018930.1:0-2500 GCA_016801955.1 Conus betulinus
TTCTTTTGTGTTTTGCTTTGTTTCGCCGGCACCCCTTTTTTTTTGATGTCGTGGGATTTTGTCTACTTGTCTTTCAACCTGTTTCATCGAAACCCTACATCTGAAAAGTTTTAATCCTGCTGTTGGACGTTCGAAATAAAACAGCATTCTGTTTCAAATTGTGTTAATGGTATTCACCAATGTATGTGACTATTTTTTTTTTAATCTACTCATCGGCTCCAGGGCAAGACACGAAAAACCTAAAATTCTCCAATGACAGAACAAACCATTGACGATGTTTTGGCAGGACACAACGGTATCGATGATGTTGAATGACAGCTTGCTTAACATCACATCAAAACAAAACCTTCACACCCCCAACAAACTTTGCCTCCGCCTACCTCCAAATGAGGTGACGCACGCACTTTGGCAGATTGTCCCCCCCTGTGTTGTTGATCTTGGGTTGCTATGGGAACGTGATGACCATGTTGGTGATGCGAGGGAATGCGGACCTCGGAGTCCACTGGTTGTCTGTCTGTGTACTTTACTGCTCTGGCCGTGTCCGATTCTATCCTGCTCTGCTCCTCTGTGGTATTTAACTGGCCACACAATGGCCTTCAACGCCCCAGTGGCCTATTTCCACGACCTCTCCTGCAAGATCCTCTACTTCCTGTGTTTAACATCTGGCATGACGTCGGCGTGGTTCCTGATGGCGATGACAGGGCAACGGCTGACGTCGGTGCTTCTCTGCCTCACCGTGTTGCAGTTTTCTGCACTGTGAGAAGAGGGAAGATCCTCACTGTCGCTATAGCAGCCGTGTCTTGTATCATCAATTTGTACGTATTATTCAGTTACCACGTGGTGCATGTAGAGAATGATTACGAAGTATGTGTGAGTACTGATCAAGAGTTGCAGACATATATAGATATCTGGATCTTCTTTTGTCTTCAACAATTCCGTTCATCTTTCTAATCATGGCCAACTCTGTGCTGGTCTACAGAGTCATACAGTCTGTTCAGCTATCTCACCGTATGACGCGGGGAGACAAACTTCAGACAGCCTCACGATCAGAGCAAGCTTCCTCCATGATGGTGACTCTGATCATGATCTCTGCAGCCTTCCTCCTGCTCACTCTACCCCTTCCGCGGGGTTGTCTGTTTACTTAGAAATGGTGGGGTTCTACACGGGTGAAATTCAGGATGAAAGTCTCAATCAGAAATTAGCGCTGGCAGAAACTGTGTGTATTTTGCTGGGGATATCGAACACTGCGGTCAATTTTTATATTTTTATGTTTTGAGTGGCAGAAAATTCAGGCAGGAAGCCAAACGATACATGTGCATGACTTTTAAAAT
Organism: Conus betulinus; assembly: GCA_016801955.1. Lineage (NCBI taxonomy): Eukaryota > Metazoa > Mollusca > Gastropoda > Neogastropoda > Conidae > Conus > Conus betulinus. Next base: position 1,332 of record JADBJO010018930.1, read on the forward strand.
CAAGCAGGTGGGAGCACTATCATCTTAGGCCGAATTATGTGATTTGGTACCAATTTCCAAAATTGATCACATTTTACCATTTGCTATGCCCTTATTTTTTTCAAGTTTTAACACTTTGAATAGATCTCAAATCAGTCAAAACTTTCAGCTCAAGAAGATACTCCTCTGCTGTTTTTCTTTTTCTTCTTCTTCCTCTTTCTTCTTCTTCTTCTTCTTCTGTCACAAAGTCACATATACGTCAAGTTTCGCTCCCATGATGACCTCAGCGTCCAGCTCCTCTTTAGGGCCAGTATCGTATTCATCAGCACAATCAAATTTGCCTGGACAAGAAATATTCATGTGTCTGTTTCTATATGCCTGCATCACTACATGACAAGAGCAGCTGATTATAATAAAAACAAAAAGGTCAAACAATATATATATATATATATATATATATATATATATATATATATATTTAGGACTTTTTTTTAATCAGCAACGACGATTGATAATAAACGGATAACCAAATGATCCATGAAATTATGCGCAAAACTGTAATAAACATGAAGGTGCTTCCTAAACACATTTAAATCATCCATAAAGAGTTCTGCTAAGCTGAGAACCACGTGTAAAGAGGTCTGCAAAGCTGAAGATCATATATAACTATGTGCATTAATAAACATAGACGCAATGCAGACCACTCGTGGATATATCTTACTAAATACAGACAAATAAGACTATCCACGTATTTAATCATTGAATGAGTAGTTTTCAAGCAAGTGATGTGGCAGTAAAGACACAAATAAAACAGTCTTACATACTTTAACAATAACGAAAGTAGTAAAAAGAATAGTAAGGGATGCGTTGTCACGTTAACTTTGTTCCCAAGGACTGCAATTTTCGTAAACGTACTCAAAATGAATGCATTAAATGCAGTAAAACAGTAAGATTTGTTGCACCATTAGTAAATGAGTACCTTAGCTGCGTAGTCTATATGTCATGCCACAGACGGTAAATCTGGATGTTCATGGACTTCTACTGCTACTACGCTGTGAAGATGCTAAAAACTCTCTCTCTCTCTCTCTCTCTCTCTCCTCTCTCTCTCTCTCTCTCTCTCTCTCTCTCTCTCTCTCTCTCACACACACACACACACACACACACACAGAGAGAGAGAGAGAGATGAGAGA
>JADBJO010018930.1:7500-17500 GCA_016801955.1 Conus betulinus
TATACTGGTCAACACAAGTGAAGAGCCGGCTTCAGATTTCAGTAGTTTTACAAACTGTTATTTTACACCAAGACAACAATGGAGAGAAAGGCGCAACTTGAGCGACACTGCAACTTCAGTGGCTGCTGCACGTGCCCAAACCTGCTTTACACCCATTGCAAGCCAGCAACACTGTTGTCAGGGGCGCTCAATATGTTACAAATTCACGAGAAATTGACAGAAATTTAGTTGCTTCTTGCTGAAGAAGCAGAGCTGCTGCAGATTTCTGGCACAGTGTACGTGCAAGTGATGGTTATGGTAAACACTGCTCAGCAAAAGTTCAACGCAAATGTGTTCGCGGGCGGGCACTGGGATGGCTCCAGGACGGCGTTTCCGGTCGGGAAGTGGCCAGACAACTGAGAGTGAGCCACTCTGTCATCCTGTCATCCAGCGCCTCGACCAACGCTTTCAAGCCACTGGAAGTGCTGAAGAACGCCCCCGCTCTGGACGCCCAAGAGTAACGACTCGACGACACGATCGGTATCTCCAGCTGTCGGTGCTTCGAGACAGATTCATCTCTGCCAGGACATTGAGAAGTAACCTGCAGACAGCAGCTAACATCCTCATCAGCTCTCAGACCGTTCGACGTCGCTTGCATGAAGCTGACGTCCACTCAAGGGCAGCTGCTGTGCTTCCGCCTCTCACACAACGTCATCTCCAGGCTCGTATGGCGTTCTGCAGCCGCCATCAGCGATGGAACAGACAGCAGTGTGGCAGGGTTCTCTTCACGTACGAGTCACGTTTTACTCTGTCCACCTGTGATGCCCGCAGGCGCGTGTGGCGACGGGTGGGGGAGCGGTTTGTGGACGCCTGCGTTCAGGAGCACGATCGCTACGGAGGTGGGTCCGTGATGGTGTGGGCGGGCTTCCATCTTCACGGCAGAACCCCTTTGCACCTTATTAGAGGTACTCTCACTGGAAACAGGTACAAAGATGAGATTATGAGGCCTATCATCATCCCCACCCTCCGGGCCATGGGACCAGGCTCCATTCTTCAAAGAAAACGCCACTCCTCATCATGCTCTGGTGGTCATGCACCTCTTGCAGCGTCAGCAGGTTGTCCGTATGGACTGGCCAGCCCGATCCCCGGACTTGGTACCCATCGAAAACCTCTGGGACATTCTCGGACGCTGAGTCATGGACAACCATCCTGCGCCTGTTGATGTTGCTAAGCTGTTCCAGTTCCTGCAGCAGGAGTGGCTCGCAATCCCTCATCAGGTGCTGCAGAACCACGTCCGCTCCATGCGGCGACGGCTGACGGAATGTCTGCAGCAAATGGTGGTCACACCAGCTACTGAACATGAACAAACGGAATTGACATTTCTTGCAGCTTTTCGAAAGAGGGGGTGGGGTCATTCTGATGTCTGTCAAAGTGACGAAGTGTGTCGTGTTGATGATGTTTTCAGTTGAGTCGGAAGATGAAATGTCAAATTAAATTATCCTATCAGATGGATGTGTTTTCTTTTGGTGTTTTCTATTGAGAGAGGATTGTTCTTCCGGCCCTTTACTGTGTGTTGACCAGTGTATATTTCTTTTTCATACAGCCTACAGAGAGTTTTATATATATATATATATATATATATATATATATATATATATATATATATATATATATATATATATATATATACTCATTAAAGACATTTAAGGTATCAGTACAGTTATGACCGTTACTAATGGCTATAACGACCCATAACGGTTACTAACGGCTATAACGGCCCATGATGTTTTTTGTTCTTTATGGAATATCTCAGAAAGCACTTTGTCGATCTTTGTGAAAATTTGTAGGTATGTTCAATATTGGTCACGAATGATGTCCAATGTTTTAGTTTACCGTTATAGCCGTTAGTAACGGCTATAACGGCCCATACGGTTTTTTCTTTATGGAATATCTCAGAAAGTACTTGGCCGATCTTTGTGAAAATTTGTAGGTTGGTTCAATATGGGTCATGGATGATGCTCGATATTTTAGTTTACCGTTATAGCCTTTACTAACGGCTATAACGGCCCATAACGGTTTGTCTTCTTTATGGAATATTTGGGAAAGTACGGGGCCGACCTTTGTGAAAATTTATAGGTAAGTTCATCATGGGTCAGGGATGAAGCCTGACGTTTTACTTTACCGTTATATCCATTAGTAATAGAAAGTACTTGGCCGATCTTTCTCACAATTTGTAGGTGTGTTCATTATGGGTCACTGATGATGCCCAATGTTTACCACAATAACCATTACTGATGGCTATAACGGCCCAAGACGGTTTTTCCTCTTTGTGGAATATCTCACGCGTTTTCAAGATAAACTGGGAGTACGTTTATATGCTTTGCATCTTGTTATTTTTTTTGGTTTACCGCCTTCCTTGCCGCCTTAGTGGCATTGCATCCACGCCGCTCGTTCCGAGCGCCACTTCATCCCGCCACAAACCCATAACTGGCAATGCATAGGAAACAGTCAATGTCAAGTCGTCAAGAGGCAACCCACCGGAGAAAATATTGTACTGGTGCCGAGTCATTTTGGTGGTGTTCAGTGATGCCTGTTCTGATCCAACATGCGCAGGACACCACCCACAGAGGTCGTATCTTGTTTGATTATTAACTGAGTGACAAAACTTTTTTCCCCATTCATCCAGCTTGGGCTTTATAATCCCCATGAACCATCCTCCATGGTCATCTCCCTCCCCATCTCACCCATAAAACATTTTATTCGCTTTTCACCTGCGTAAAAAAGAACAAATGTACATAAGAAACAGGATCAATAATAACATGATTGCCATGCAAGCAGTCAACATACACATGCACGCATTAATACCCAATCCACGAACAAAACAAGCAAGAAGAATATAGCAAAAATGGAGAATGCGTGTCATCCCAGAGCACTATCTGTCAGATACAGCTCAGCTGCCGGATGGACATAACCACTGTGTAATATGATGTGTTTGCGTGCACTCACTTATCATACATCAAAGAATATACGCTCTTGCGGATTCCATTCTATTTTGAATTTTGTGAAGCTTGTTACAATCATTTTGTATCACTGCCTTTCGTCGCCGAGAAAATCCAGTTGACAACCAAATTTGATTGTGGAACGTCTAAAGCGCCCTGTTGCCTACGTTGTTAGATAGACGCTATAGAAATACCCCTCCTCATTATTATCATTACTACTACTACTACTACTACTACTACTACTACTACTATGATTATTATTGTTATTATTAATATTGTTATTATTACTATCATCATCATCATCATCATCATCATCATCATCATCATCATATTATTATTATTATTATTATTATTATTATTATTATTATCATCATCATCATCATCATCATCATCATCATTATTATTATTTTTATTTTATTTTATTATTATTATTATTATTATTATTATTATTATTATTATTAATATTAATATAAGTGACGGACATTTTTGTCCGGTCCCAAATTGTGGGGACAGTTCTGAAGTGGCGTAGGTTTACCTGTTCACCTATTGACCTGTTTACCTGACAGCTACTGGCCAGCGTTTTGTTGACAATCAGGTGAGCGAGGATTTCCTTTCAGTCTCTGTAGATTTGCCGGTCTTGAAACATTCCCATGGTGCCGACGAGATACTCGCAGCTAAGTTTTGGTAGTTATACAGTTCTCCAGGTGTCGGTGAGGCCCCTGAGTCCGGCCTGGAACTGAATACCATCAGATGTGGGAGGTGCAGCCCGTGCCCCAGCCGGTGTCTCCGTCACGTAGACGTGAAGAAGCTGACCGCCAGGTCGGTAGTGTACGTTTATTGAAAAGGGCCTCAGGATCCTCCGTCATGACGAGGTGGGGAGGCTGACCGCCAGGTCGGTAGTCCGACGTGATTTTCTTCTGTGTGAGTGTGCCCTGTGGGACACCACTGGGGACTATGTCCTCTAGTGACTCTGCTTGTGTGAGTACCCTGGCTGGTGCTATAGACTGTAGCCTAGGCGCGGTGTGTCCAAGTGCATGAACTGTGTCTGTTAGGACACTACTGACAGTGCTAAGCGAAGTCTGTGCCAGAAAAAAAAAAAAAAATGTTGTGACATTTTTTTGCGAATGATGTGTTGCTGAGAGCGACTGTTAAAGCTCCCGGTAGAAGAGGAGGTCATCTAACTCTCTTTGATATTTGTACTTATTTATTTGCTTTGGGTATAGCGCGACATGAACTGTTGATCTGACGTTAATCTATATTGATTTTTGCGCATGTTGATTTATCTGAATGCTTTGTTGCGACATGTGTTCATAATATCTTGATGGTTCAGGCAGCATATAAAAGAAAAGAAACATAGTTTGTGTGTTGCCTGGCTGACGTTGCTCGTGTGGTGTGGATGTGTGTAGCAAATAATCGTTACACGCATCCAAACTTCTGAAAGTGAGAGCCAGACAGTAAGAATATTTCCACATTTACTGCGGAACTTGTTGCCATTATTATGGCATTAAACTTTCTTCTTGATTTTCAGTTTCCTACATTTCAAATACTACTTTGTGTTGATTCAAAATCAGTGCTACAAGCTCTAAAATTTTCGAATACAAGTGTGAGAACAGAACTCATATCAGAAGTCTACCACTTAATTCATTTTCGTTTTGCATTTACGTGGTTCTTATGTCGATTTTGTTGGGTTTCATCACAGTGTGGATTATTTGCGAATGAAAGGTAGACCATTCAGCCAAAAAGGCTGCTGTCACTGAAACTGATTCAACAAAGATATGCATTCCTTTATCCTTACATGAGAGTTATAGTCTTTTACAAGACGTATCTGGAACTCTATTTTAAATAAGTGAAAAGGCACCAGAAACAAAAAGGAATTATTATTTAACAAGATATCAGACAATACAACAGGTATCAAGAATCTCTACCAAATGTGGATTTAAAAAGTTTTATTTTTAGATTAAGGCTTGATGCCTTTAAAACCAAATTCTGTAAATATGTGACTTGTATTTGTGGCCATCAAATCACTCCGTTCCATCTACTTTTTTTTGTGCGCTAGAATGAAACCCTATTTACTTGCTTGGTTGGTGAACACTGAACCATCGATGTCAGTCTTCGAAGATGTCATCTCTAACAAATCAAACATTTTTGAAGTTGTTCAAGGGCTGATTAAGAGCTAACTGGACATTTACATTAACGTATATGTTATTTTCCCCCTCTTGGTTTTAGCTGCTTATTTAGTGTTTCTTTTAAAGCTTTGGATTCAGTTATGTATGGTTTTTGCTTAAATTATGATTATTTATTTTATCTAGGGCTAATTGCACTACACATACCCACGCACACCCAAAATTAACGCCAACCGTTCGCACACACACACACAAGCACGCACACACACACACACACACACACACACACACACACACACACACACACACACACACACCACACACACGCGCGCGCGCGCGCGCGCGCGGATCCACTCGCTTACATACACACATATATACGCGTGCGCGCACGCTATCCCGGACATGTACACGGACTTTGGCGCGCGCGCGCGCGCGTGCACAAACACACACACGCTAACACACACACACACACACACACACACACACACACACACACACACACACACACACACACACACACACAACACACATATATATACACACACACACACACACACACACACACACACACACACACACACACACACACACACACACAAGCACGCACGCTAGCACACACACACACACACACACACACACACACACACACACACACACACACACACACACAAACAAACACACACACACACACACACACACACACACACACACACACACACACACACACACACACACACTCTTGAACGTACGTATACAAAACATACATACGTGTGTACACCTGCGTGCACACACACACACACACACACACACACACACACACACACACACACACACACACACACACTGAAACACACACACACACACACACACACACACACAACACACACACACACACACACACACACACACACACACACACAACCACACACACACACACACACACACACACACACACACACACACACACACACACACACACACTCTTGAACGTACGTATACAAACATACATTCACATGTACACCTGCGTGCGCAGCACACACACACACACACACACACACACACACACACACACACACACAGAGAGAGAGAGAGAGAGAGAGAGAGAGAGAGAGAGAGAGAGAGAGAGAGACAGACAGACAGACAGACAGACAGACAGACAGACAGACAGGACAGACAGAGACAGAGGAAGAAGGAAACACTCACATCCACACACTCACGCGCGCGCACGCGCACGAGAGAGAGAGAGAGAGAGAGAGAGAGAGAGAGAGAGAGAGAGAGAGAGAGAGAGAGGAGAGAGATGAGAGAGAGAGAGAGAGAGAGAGGAGAGAGAGAGAGAGAGAGAGAGCACATTGATTAACAGCTAATATCGCTATTGGTTTTTTTATTGTTGGTGCTTTTTTTTCTTTTTTTTTTTTCTGTGAAAGCATCATTCTTTGTCTCTTCACTCCTCCCCTCACGTACTCTTCACCACAGTGACTGAGTACCTACCCCCATTCCCGTCCCCACCTCTCCACTATGCTGTCCTTGCTATTAATAACAGCCTGTCAGTATACGGTTAGTGTGTCTTTGAATCAAGTCTTCGGTTTCTGTAGACTAAAACTCACATCAGTTCAAAGTGATGCTCATTTAGCGGCTGAATCGTCCGTAACTTGAGCTGTGAATTCAGCAGCAGGCTACTAGCCGGAATTTCTGACAGACAATATTAAATTGGCAGTATCGTTGGGTGCGTGAACGTGGTGTCGTTGTGAGTGGTGATAGGTTACCTCCATGATCTCGTAGGACGGTTGCGTCCGTCTGTCACTACTTCACATTTCAAAAACGAAAAACAGTCATGGGAAAGAGGGCATAGAAATATTAAGCACAATGATTATTACCTTCACATTCATATCCAAAAATATATATAGCATGAAGAAGTTTTGCAATCAACCAGTAATAGATTTTTGACGGAAATTAAAAGCACGAACTAAATAGTTAGCGAGGGGAACAAATTATATGTTCATCATCAGACGACATTAATTGACGTATGTTTTGTGAATTTGCACATGGTAGCTTGAATAAATTGCAGTCAGTTCTGATGTCATTATATGCTGGGCAGTCGAATAGGAAGTGTATTTCATCTTCTGTATTAATTAAACACATGGGACATACAGTTTGTATATGTGGTTCGGTTTCGAACCAGCCTTTGTTAGCATACAGCCCAAGGGATCGCAATCTAAAACGAGCAAATATAGATCTTTGCCATTTGTTAGTTAAAGAATTAACATATTTTTCAGGTTGAAAGATATCTTTGAAAGAAAAATACCATCTATATTTGTCATTTCTTCTAAATGAGAATGCCAGTTTTTGTTTAAAACAACACAATACTCGATCTTTGAATTCAGACATAAACTGATTTACATTACCTACTCCTTGATTAAACCAAACCACACCAAAAACCATACGAACTTAATACAGATTTAATATTGTACGCCCAATTGCATTTACCTAGTTGGCATTGTTCTAGGGACATTTCATATGCCTGTCTATTCAATCTTGACAATGGAAGTTGAAGGAGTTTTAGCCAATATCTTATGCATTTAATAGTAGTGCGAATGTATAGTGGATATCTTCCTGTTTCACCATAGCACATGTTATTTGAGGAATGAAGAGGTATATTTAAGAGACGTTTCATGGCATAAGTATGAACCTTCTCCATTTGCTTATTTTCGTTAATGCCCCAAACTTCTCCTGCATAAGTGAGTACGGCTCAATTTGTGAATCGAATATTTTCCAGAATAGTGAACAATCTATTGAGTCTAGTTTTCTAAGTGATCTTAGTATTTCAATGACACCTTTTTTACTTTTCTTGCAGTTCTTATCCCATCCCATACTTAGACTTAGTTTTGTAGTAAATAGTAGTCCTAGATACTTATAAGTATTTGTTTATTTTTAATTTCAGAATTCCCATACCACCATTTTTCCCTTACTGAAAGATGACCTCCCTTCCTGAACACAATTATATTGTTTTGTCGAGATTAACAGTTAAACTTAGTCTATCTGCTTCATGTTTGAGAGCATTAAGCTGATTTTGCAATCCTATAACTGTATCAGACATTAGTATTACGTCATCTGCAAAAAGCAATAGAAAATTTTTCTACTCCCAGGAACTAACTAACTGTATCCCGTGCTTACCCATCCTTGATACTTCTAAAGCTAATTCGTTAATAAAGAAGGAAAACAGTTGAGGGCTGAGGAGACATCCTTGTTTCACTCCTCTGGGGCAAGTAAAAAAACTCAGAATATAAGTGTTTGTCGCGGACACATGCAAGCACTGTTTCGTAAATCCCTCTAAGAGCATTATACATTTTGCCGTTTATGCCAGAATTTCTCAAAACATTCCACAATTTATTTCTATTTATAGAATCAAAGGCCTTCCTAAAGTCTACAAATGCGACATAGAGCTTGGAGTTTTTCATAAGAAACTTTTCTACTATCGTGTATAGAATGAATATGTTGTCAACTGTACTATACCCCTTCTGAAGCCTCCCTGTTCTTCTATTATCTATTTTCCTTTTCTGCCCATGCTGAGAGACGTTTATTTAATATACTTGTATAGACCTTTCCAAGAACATCCATTAAAGCTATGCCCCTGTAATTATCTGGGTTGTTTGCATCACCTTTTTTATGGATAGGAACAATGATAGATCTGGACCAAGCAGTGGGAAACATTCCCTTTTGGAACAGCAGATTAAAAAGTTTGTGTAAATAGTCAATGATAGGTTCGTTCACCTGTTTAAGCATTTCGTTTATAATCTTATCAGGTCCGGCGCTTTTACCACCTTTTTAGATTTTTGAGACATTGTTTGACTTCTCTTTTGAAATATTATCGTTAATAAGGGTTCTTGAGTCTGATCGAATATTTCATCAGCTTCATTATCTTCTGTGTCAACTTCTTCAAAATCGTTAAAGACATGGAAAAAGTGATCGTACCACTGTTGAGTAGAAATATCGTTGTAAATCATTCTTTTCCTGTTGAGAGATCTGATAGTAGACCAAAATAGTTTCGGGTCATTTACGGATTCTTTTAATTTTAATAATTTGGTCTCATTATGATCGTTTTTTTTTTTCTTCCTTAGTTCAATGTATTCCTTTCGTGCCTTTACATAAGCATTCCTACGATCATCTAAATTGGTCTTTGCTCTGCGATGACTCTGAAGAAGGCGTTTGACTTCACTCTTTTTCTTTTTACATTCCACATCGAACCAATCATCCACAGTCTTCTTCACTCTCTCCCCACCATTCTCACCATGCATGCCGCTGCTCCATACAGTGATTTAACAAACAGATCAACACTTTCATTTATGTCGGTATTCATAACACTAGAGACACTTTTTCCATACATTCTTTTGAAGTAATCTGATTCTAACTCATCTTTGTATAACTGGCACTTTTCATCCGACCACACAATCTTCTCTTCCAAGCGTTCGCACTCTCTCTGTTCCATCTTCTCAGCGTATCCACTCTTCCATTTCAGCTCCACAGGTAGGTGCCATGAGTGCAAGCAATCACCAATGCTAACATCACAAAAGGATATCAAATCAGGGGAAAAACATAAAATAATCGATGACACTTGAACCTTGAGTGGAATAAAGGTAAATTCTCCATGGGGGTCGCTTATAGAACAACCATTCAGAATATAGAGATCGAAAAGCAAACACATACTTAACAAAGAGTCCCCAAACCTATTTTAAAACACCATCTTTAGAACGTCTTTTCGTGATATTTACATCAGCATCATTATCATCACTATCATCATCATCATCATCATCATCATCATCATCATCATCATCAAAACATTCGTCATATTTTCAAAATTTGCTTGTTCACACCCAGTTCTTGCGTTAAAATCACCACAAAGCA
>JADBJO010018930.1:22500-34325 GCA_016801955.1 Conus betulinus
ATTATACACAAGATCATTTGGTGTTCGCATATCAACAGACAAAAATTTCTTAAGGGCAAACAAGTGGATCTTTTCACAGTACTGTGTAGCTTTCTTTTTCCATCCCCCATATTTCAGAACCATATTGCATTATTGGCTGTATCTGAGCATCAAAAAGTTTTAGAAAAAAACATCAACAGAATAATTATTGCACTGACGCAATCTCTGCATTATACTCAAAAGTGCCCTTTTTGCCTTGCTAGCAATATCCCTACATGCCACAGTAAAACTTAATCTTGTTGAAAAATAAACTCCTAGATATTTATATGCATTAACTACAGGCATGTTATTGCCATCATATATCCATCTCTCTCTCACACCCAGATAACCACCTTTTCTGAAAACAACAATATTACTCTTATCCATATTCACCTTTAAACAAAGTGAAGAGGATGCTCTCTGTAAACTATTTAACTGTGTTTGCAGACCAATAATAGTCTCTCGAAAGAAGAGAACAACATCATCAGCCAATAAAAGGATAAACAATTCAAGCGAATCGGACAGACAATTGACACCATGTCTGCCGTTATTGATTACCTCTATAGCCAGTTCATTTATAAATAACGAGAAAAGAATTGGACTGCATATATCTCCTTGCTTCACTCCAGACGAGCAAGATAACTGGTTAGTAAAAAGTAGCACCACATCTAATACGAGCCTCACACTGGTGTACATACTTTAATACAACGAAAACGTTTTCCTCTGATTCCATTTTTCAGCAAAACAGGCCATAGTAAGTTCTATTAATAGTATCAAAACATTTCTCAAAATCGATAAAGGCAACATAAAGTTTTCGATTATTACAAAATTGTTTTTGAAACGCATGCCAGCAGCAGTGTAAATAAATGGTCAATAGTAGAGTAACCAGCTTTAAAACCCCAGCCTGATATTCTCCAGTAATATTATTTTCTGTTACCCAGTCCTGTAAGCGACGGTTAATATTATATACCATATACTTTACTACTTGTATCACACAAACTTATACCACGATAATTTCCCGGATTATTGGCATTTCCTTTCTTATAAAGGGGCAAAATAATCGATTCAGTCCAACCATCCGGGTAGAAACCTTTCTTAAAAGAACATTGAAAAAATTCACAAAGAAAGGGACAACCATTGCACTCGCACTTTTTAATATTTCGCTAATAATACCGTCGGGTCCCGCAGCTTTTTTTGGGTTTAAGTTTTCTTTAATGCAAGAACAACTTCATCTTCAAAATTGGTCTATTATTAAAGGAATCATCATCATCATCATCTAAACCATTATCTAATTCCTCATTTTCCGGATGAGCAACATCAACTTTTTCCAGTAACGTTTTTAAAATGTTTAAACCAATCATCTACCGTAATCTGGTTTCTAACATTTTTCTTTTTTGGACTAATTTGATGGATAGTTTCCCAGAATCTTTTTGACTGTTTATAGATATTATCAATTTTTCAATCACTATACGATTATGCATTTTCTTCTTAAAGAATAATAGATTCTTATATTCCCTTCTGGCCAGACAGAAAGCATATCTATTGCTTTCTTGCTGAGAACGACGTGATGTCTTTACTTTTAAAGAACGACGCAATTTCTTTAACAACTTTCGCATCTCTTTCCTTTTATTTCGACATTCCGTATCATATCAGTCTTGGTGTCTCTTTCTCCCACTCACACATACTGTTTTTTCACGCATGCAGCCATCTCTTTCACACATGTATTAAATTTTTCCAGAGCTACATTGATATCAATATCAACTGACTGAATAGCATCGTCTAACATCATATGTGTACGTTCACTATTTGCTACATCATTAAACTGTTGAATACAATCAGGATTCCAAACGAATTTTTCGATGACACATTCTTATCTTTAGGCAGAATTTCTATACTGTTTTCTTTTGAAAAAGGAAGTAACAATGTTACAGGCATATGATTCGTTTCCGTACAGTCTAAAACTTTTAATTCACAAGTTTCACACACATAAGCAAGAAGATCAGTAGATATCAAAAAATAATCTATGACACTGCATCCAAAATCACAAATGCACGTGCAGCGTCCTTCATGGTCGCCATAACACATACCATTCATAATGCACAAGTTTAACGCAGTACACATGTTTAGCAAAGACTTACCAAATCCATTCAAAACAGAATCTTGTGAATTTCTTGTAATATTCGCAAAATCTCTTTGAGAATGTGGGACAATAAAGATCATTTTCAACAGATATGGGCTGCGAAATGTTTGAAGTACGACCATTAAGATCACCAGAAAGAGAAGCACAAAATAATCATTATCTACAAGGGCATTATCAAATAAAGTTTTCCAGTAAAGCAAGTCCATCCCCATCCACACCAAGATAGTTAATATCGAGAACCCTCAGGTGGTACGTACGCACAGGCATACAACACATCCTTTTCCACGCCAAACAAGTCCTTGTTAATGACGAACAACAAAAAATTTCCAACACTCACTTTGATCTGTTTCACAAAAGACATAAACTCATTTTTAATGAGACAAACGACACCACCCGAAGGCCTCCCAGCATTTGATAACTTCTTAGCTGGTTGACAAAAAGCCTTATACCCTGTAAAGATATCCAGATCAATATTATCAACACAAAAGTTTCGACCAAGCAAACAAAATGAAAAGATGATACAAAAGAAACAAAATCGGTATCAAAGATTTTTGACATCAAACCATTCACATTCCAGTGCATGAATAAAAAAACCCTTTTTTCCTTGATATGCAGAATAATCATTACTACAGAGAGAGAGAGAGAGAGAGAGAGAGAGAGGAGAGAGAGAGAGGAGAGAGAGAGAGAGGAGAGAGAGAGAGAGAGAGAGATTTTATAACCCTGTCAAAACCTGAAAACTCTGTTTCTGATTGCTTTCTTTGTTTCTTTTGTTTTTGTTGCTTCATTTTGGTTGTGGTTGTGCATTTGGCTACTTGTATTTCAACCTGTTTCATCGAAACCCTACATCTGAAAATGTTTTAATACAGCTGTCGGACGTTCGAAATTAACCGCATTATGTTTCAAATTGTGTTAATGGTATTCACAGAAGGTATGTGACTATTTTTCGTTTTGTCATCTACTCATCGGTTCAAGGGCAAGACATGAACAACCTAAAAATCTCCAACGAGAAAACAAAAAACATCGACAATGTTTTGGCAGGGGACAACGGTATCGATGATGTGGAACGACAACTTGCTTAACATCACATCAAAACAAAACCTTCACACACCCCAACAAACTTTGCATCAGCCTACCTCCAAAATGAGGTGACGCACGCACTTTGGCAGATTGTCCCCCCTGTGTTGTTGACCTTGGGTTGCTATGGTAACATGATGACTGTGCTGGTGATGCGAGGAATGCGGACCTCAGAGTCCACTGGTTGTCTGTCTGTGTACTTCACGGCTCTGGCTGTGTCCGATTCTATCCTTCTCTGCTCCTCTGTGGTATTTAACTGGCCAGAAAAGGCCTTCAACACCCCAGCTGCCTATTTTCACGACCTCCCCTGCAAAAATCCTCTACTTCCTGTGTTTAACGTCCGGCATGACGTCGGCGTGGTTCCTGATGGCGATGACAGGGCAACGGCTGACGTCGGTGCTTCTGCCTCACCGTGTTGCAGTTCTCTGCACTGTGAGAAGAGGGAAGATCTTCACTGTCGCCATAGCAACTGTCTCTTGTATCATCAATTCGTACGTATTATTCAGTTACCGCGTGGTGCATGTAGAGAATGATTACAAAGTATGTGTGAGTACTGATCAAGAGATTGCAGACATATATGGATATCTGGATCTTCTTTTGTCTTCAGCAATTCATTCATCTTTCTAATCATGGCCAACTCTGTGCTGGTCTACAGAGTCATACAGTCTGTTCAGCTATCTCACCGATTGACGCAGGGAAAAAAAAAAACTCCAGACGGCCTCACGATCAGAGCAAGCTTCCTCCATGATGGTGACCCTCATCATGATCTCTGCAGCCTTCCTCCTGCTCACTCTACCCTACCGTGGGTTGACTGTGTACTTAGAAATGGTGGGGTTCTACACGGGTGAAATTCAGGATGAAAGTCTCAATCAGAAGCGCTGGCAGAAACTGTGTGTATTTTGCTGGGGATATCGAACACACTGCGGTCAATTTTTATATTTATGTTTTGAGTGGCAGAAATTCAGACAGGAAGCCAAACGATACATGTGCGTGACTTTTTAAAATCAATCAAACAGGTGGGAGCAACGTCATCTTAGGTCGAATTATGTGATTTGGTACTAATTTCCAAAATAGACCATATATCACATTTTACCATTTGCTGTGCCTTTACTATTTTTTTTTTTTTTTTTTCAAGTTTTAATACTTTGAATAGATCTCAAATCAGACAAAACCTTTAAGCTACAGAAGATACTCCTCTCTGCTGTTTTCTTCTTCTTCTTCTTCTTCTTCTTCTTCTTCTTCTTCTTCTGCCACAAAGTTACATATACGTCAGGTCTCGCTCCCATGATGACCTTAGCGTCAAGCTCCTCTCCAGAATCAGTGTCGTATTCATCAGCACAATCAAATTTGCCTGGCCAGGAAATATTCATGTGTCTGTTTCTATATACCTACATCACTATATAACAAGAGCTGATTTATAACAACAACAACAACAACAACAATAACGACAACAAAATGTCAACAATAGTTTTCTTTTAATAAGGACATTTTTTGTATCAGCAACGATGATTGCTTGATAAACTGATAACCAAATGTTGCATGGAATTCTGTGCAAAACTGTAATAAACATGTAGGTGTTTCCCTAAGCATTTAAGTCTGTCATGTGACGTAGCCTCATATCAAGGCATGTGACGCTCCATCACATGTAGTCTAGTGATATGAATCATTTCCCCCCATGCCTCAACCAAAAAAGGAAGAATATTCATGTGGCTTGACTGTGTAGCGGGCGTCCCCCATAATTGTGAGGATTACTCAGTAAAATGGACAAGGGTGGTCATTGGGTGAAAGTGACCACTGAGAGATATATAAGCGCTGGTAAGGTGCTGGTCATGTGTTTTGAACACTGAATATGCACTCACTAGCAGGAGGGCGGAAAGAATTAGTTTCAGCCTAGGATATGGCCTAAAGACTCGAACCTGTTAGGACGTTGGTCAAGGGGTCCTCACTGCTGATAAATCATTACCAGGTGAGAGCCATAGATAGTTGGGGAAAGGTGCAGGGGAAAACCTAAAGGAAAGAGAAAGAAAGAATTCAAGTGTTAAATTGGGAAGCAGGTTTACTTACACGAACCTTATTCGTGTTTCAGCCCTTCACCCTTCATCCCGTCAACTATTCCTCCTCTGATACTGGAACGGCATCTGAAATGAGTGTTTAACGATGGCCATGGTGTGGGGAACACACGATAGTTCAGCCCCAGCGATTGAAGGCCCCGGGTAGAAGAGTCAGATCTCATTGTTTCCTCAGTGACTGGAGAGTTCAACGGGCCAGCA
Organism: Conus betulinus; assembly: GCA_016801955.1. Lineage (NCBI taxonomy): Eukaryota > Metazoa > Mollusca > Gastropoda > Neogastropoda > Conidae > Conus > Conus betulinus. The sequence continues at coordinate 28,003 of JADBJO010018930.1, forward strand.
CGTTTTCTGATACAGACAGGGCATCATGACAGTATGGGGCGAGTGTTTTCTCAGGTATGGCATCATGAATACCTGTATTTTATTTATTTTCTGGTCTGGATCTTGGGCCAATGTTGTGTAGAAGCCATGACTTCATATTCTTGGAGGATGTGTGCATTCTTTCTGTAGCAAGAAGGAGGAATCTAGAAAGTCTTCATTCATATAAATTCGTAACTTGATTTATCTCTCAGTGTGAGAGAGAGAGAGAGAGAGAGAGAGAGAGAGAGAGAGAGAGAGAGAGAGAGAGAGAGAGAGAGTATAAAATCTGTTTGATAACTACTCGAGTGTGATGTGGATTTGTTCAATTCATTTAGTAAAGTGTTTTCACTGGAGGAGAGGGGGGGGAAGAAAACAAACGTGTGTGCAAGAGTGACAGTGTGATAAAGTCATTCATAAAGAGTTCAGCTAAGCTGAGAACCATGTACAGAGAGGTCTGCTAAGCTGAAGATCATATATCACTATTTGTATCAATTAATATAGCCACAGTATAGACAGCTCGTGGATATATCTTACTAAATACAGAAAAGTTAGACTACAAACTTAATATCACTGATTGAGTAGTTTCAAGCAAGCAATGTGGCAATAAAGACAGAAATGAAACAGTCTTACATACATAAAAAAAACACATACAAACAAACAAAAACAGTAAAAACGGAAATGAATGCGTTGTGAAATGAACTTTGTTCCCGAACAGACTACTTTTTTTTTTCGTGAACGTATTCAAAATGAATGCATTAAATGAAGTAAAACGTAACATATGTTGCACTATTAGTAAATGAGTACCTTAGCTGCACAGTCTATATGCCATGCCACAGACAGTAAATCTCGATGTTCACGGACTTCTACCACTACAGGGCTGTGAAGCTGCTTGAAGAAAATAATTTTAAGTGAAGGACACATACACACACACACACACACACACACACACACACAGATAGATCTGCATCTATATCTATACGTATATATCTAGCTATATCTATCTATGTGCAAAACATACACAATCAGCCATGACTTCCTGGTGAGTCAGATCCAGTGGGAAGAAAGCCCGAGGAGCTGGCAATATGAACAGTTTTCTGTCTTACGAGATGAATTAGTATGGTCCTCCACAAGCTGCGAGTGAAGGACTTCGTGTTTATGATGACAGTGTGCTTTTTGTGCTGCAAGTAGGTTGCGGTCGTATTGTGTGACATGAATATGTAGCATGATGGTCTCTTTGGAACTCTGGCGGGCCAGAATATGCAGGTTTTGCGCTCGAATTTGTGCTTCAAAATATAAACATTGTAAGCCATTTTCCACTACAAAATCTTCCCACGTGAAAAACTGTCCGTGCAACAGATGTGTTTCTTGCTTATCTAGGCGTGCTATTTTTTTCGGGTTTTTTGTTCGCTTTGCACGATAATTTGTCAGCTGCTGCGCATCAACCAATCAGTGCCTCCTTTCCAACATGCTGTTTGCTGTGGGACTTTCCCGTCATCTTTTCTCTCGGAGTTGGAGAAAGAAAACTACGAAGCGTCCTTAGCTATCCACTTACCTGTGTATTGTACTGCTGCTCTTTCTCTTGTTAACTATCTGCTTGGTCTCAGGAAGGTTTTACTGTCTGGATGTACACCAGAACCCAGGCCCTGTAACTGCGGACGAAAAAATTGATCTGATCTTGCAGAAATTTGGTACTCTAGAGACTAAGTTAGAAGGACAATATTCTCGAATCATGCAGATGGTGAATTCCCATGGGGACAGTTTGAAGAAAATCGAGAAAGGCAGATAGAGATGGAGAATGCTGTCTCTCGGCTGGTGGCAGAAATGACAGAAACTAGCCAGACAGCGAAGCAGCAGAACAGAGATGACATTGAGGACTTGAAGAACAAACAAACAGGAAGAGCTCCGTGAGACAGTTGCGGGTCTACAAGATGAGCTTGACACGTTAGAACGTTTTTCAAGGCGCAACAACGTTAAGTTCTTTGGAATCCCTGAGTCTACAGATGGAAAGTCTGAATCATGTGCTGAAGCGGTGATGAACATTCTTCGCACGTACATACCGGACGTAGAGTGGTCTGACGACGTCATAGAACGCGCCCACAGACTGGGAAAGCCACGCGGCGCTAGTGCCCAGCCACGCCCTGTGATTGCTAAGTTCCAAAGATGGGGGGACCTCATGCGCCTGATGACAAATCAGGAGGCTCGGGCTGATATGAAACATGATCAACTGACGGTAGCACAGGACTTGACCCGTAGGCAATCCGCACAGCTGAGACAGCTGAAAGGGGGAGGGGAAGTTTGGATATTTCACACAGGGAAAAATTGCATGTGAAGCCGCAACGTGAAGCCCCACCGCGGAGTGCAGCACAGAGCTCGAGGAACGCTACCACATTTGGGACATCTTCCATTTTACTAGCGCAGTGGAGCGTCAGACAGTTGTTCCTCAAGAAGATATTCCCACCCCCACCCCCACCCCGGTGTCACTTCCAGTTAACGATCCTTCTCTCAGTAAGGGGGATACCCCCATTGATTCCTCCCCTTTCAAACCCCAGTTAGGAGGCAATGAAGGGGATTCCCCTTGCGTCATTTCACCTGCCCATTTCTCACCATCCCCCTTTCGTTCTCACCCCCATCCCCCCTCTACTAGCGATGAAGGTGTCTCCGCCGGCGTTTCTGTCAAAGGACAGAAAGGGAAGGCGAGGCGAGTGAGCGACAACCCAACTTACCTGATACGTGGGCTAAGAAGAATGCACGTGTTTCTCGCTCCTCCTCATCCCGTAATAAAAACAAATGAAGTTTAGGCCAAGGCCAGGGCTCACGTTCACGCAAACACAATACAAATACACATGCTAGTTCGCCAACAAGTAATAGTCACTGTAATAATGTAAATAAACACGATTTTCTTTCTTGTATTACTTGGAATGTTGATGGGCTTCAGGCAAAGTTGACAGACCCTGATTTCATAGATTATATTACGTCTTTTGATATTGTTTGCCTTGTTGAGACTTTACTTTTCCTACTTTCGATTTTTCAGTATATTTTAGCGATTTTATTGTTGTCCATAGCCCAGGTATAAAACTGTCAAAGATGGGACGAAGATCCGGAGGGACGGTGCTATTAATAAAGAGATCGTGGGAGAGATTCGTTCATGCTATTGATACTGGGCTGGAAAATATTGTTTGTGTAAAACTATGTAGGACACTTTTTGATGATGCAGACAAGGATGTTTTGTTTATTGGCTTATACAACCATCCAATGAACAGTGATTATTACAAAAAAGGGGAATTAAAAAATAACCTAGAAATGTTGGAACAACAGTTTATACTTGAGAAATATGAAAAAAAAAGAGATGTTCATCTAGTTATAACTGGTGATTTTAATGCTCGAATTGGAAACTGGAGTCTAGAAGCCAATGAAATCGATGTGATTCTTGCGGCTGATAGTAGTGAGTTCTATGTAAGGCGTTCTATGGATGATGTTGTAAATTGTTTTGGCAAGTTGCTGATTAATCTGTGTTCTATGTTTGAACTAACACCTTTGAATGGGCTATGTGATGGTGATATTAATGGTCAGTTTACTTTCTTATCGGAACGTGGAAACAGCGTCATTGATTACTTTTTGTGTTCTGTGGATTTGCTGCCTAGTGTTCAATGCTTTAACGTGCAGAAAAGGGTGAATCTCAGCATATGCCTGTTTTTTATCTTTGAAATGTGAGCATAGCAATGAACTGACAAACAAAAGCAAGAGTCTTTCCAGAATTTAAATGGGAAGCAAGCAAAGCCAACCAGTTTGTTGCTTATCTAAAATCGGAAAAGGCAGGTAGGATTCTTGCTGATTGTACAAATGATTTCAACTAGTATAGACTCGGCTGTTGACAAATTCACGTGCTTGCTGTTAAACGCTGGGGAATGCATGCTGAAAATAGTTAGGCCTGCAGCCCGTGCACGGACAAGTAAACCATGGTTTGATAAGATTTGTTTATATAAGAAACGCATAGCTGGTAAAGCACTTGTGAGGTGCACACGCACCAAACGCCCCAGTGACCAGAGTGATTATGCTCGGAAAAGAACAGAGTATCAGGACACATTAAAAGATAAAAGGAAAGGATATCGAAAATCAATTTTGATAGATTACTAAATATAAAAATGAATCTAGTGTGTTTTGGTCGACAATACGAAATGTTAAAAGAAAAAAAACCTGATCGGATCGGCCTTTTATCCATATGGACAGGTGGAAAGCACATTTTGAAGATTTTCTCCCCCGATTATAGTGTTGGTAGTAGTGCTAGAGATAATGAAATATTAGACGAAAATATTCAAGGAGAAGAAAATATTCAAGGAGAGTCTGTTTATGTTTCCGATTTGGATGACGAAAAATAACCGAAGATGAAGTGCGTCGTGCAATAAAGCGATTAAAATGTAATAAAGCATCAGGTTTAGATGATATTTGTGGTGAATTTTTGAAGACGGCCGAATCTATTGTAACACCTTTTTTAACAAAACTGTTTAATCAGATATATATGAGCGTGGCTATTTTCCTCAAATGTGGACTAGATCAGTTATTGTGCCTTTGCTTAAAAAAGGAGATGCTTCTAACCCTGAAAATTATAGAGGCATCTCTCTATTGAGTGTTGTTAGCAAGGTATTTACATGTGTGTTGAACAAAAGACTGTATGCATGGGGCTGAGAAGGAAAAATAAAAAAAGTGACGAGCAAGCTGGTTTCCGTAAACAATATTCAACTGTAGATCATATATTTACTCTTGTGTCAATGATCAAGTCCTATCTATATGGTTACAAAAGCAGAAAATTTTATGTTGCTTTATTGATTATCAAAAAGCCTTCGACACAGTTGATCGCGACATGCTTTGGAAAATACTTAAGAAAGTACAAGCTTCATCTAAAATGATTAATATGTTGAAAGGTATGTACAATTCTGTACAAAGCTGTGTTCGATGGGGGCCCACATGTGTCAGAAATTTTTCGATTGCCCATCAGGGGTAAAGCAGGGTTGTTTGATGTCCCCTCTATTGTTTTCATTGCTAATATCTGAAGTGGCTGAAAACGTAACAAAATTTGGAAAACATGGATTTCAGTTCTTACCTGGCTTTCAAGAAATATTTCTTTTATTATTTGCTGATGATATCGTTTTGTTTTCTTCTACACCAAACGGTCTTCAAAACCAACTGAAAAATCTACAGAAAGCTTCGGATACCCTTAATCTAACAGTTAATCTAGATAAAACTAAAATTATCGTTTTTAGAAAAGGGGGTCACTTATCTAAAACAGAACACTGGTATTACAAAGGGAAGGAACTAGGTGTGGTTAACAGTTATAAATATCTTGGCTTCACACTTAGTACAAGAATGGCTTTTGATACAGCACTAGATGACTATGTTAGACGAGCTAAGAGAAAGTTACAGACATTTTTAGAACAATGTGGTGCTTAGGAAATATAGATATGTCTATATTTTTTTAACTTTTTGATTGCCAGGTAAAACCAATGCTGTTATATGCTGCAGAGGTATGGGGACAAACACAAATTTCAGTCAATAGAATCAGTCCATTGTTTGCATGTAAACGTTTATTGGGAGTAAGTCCAAAAAGTCCAAATACAATGATTTATGGTGAAACTGGCCGTTATCCCTTAAGTATTGACAGCACACTCAGATCTATAAAATACTGGTTTAAACTTCAAAAATATGCCTAATGAGAGAGATTTCCAAGCAGGCTTACTTTATGATTATGAACAAGATTCCCGAATTTTCACGTGGGCATATTAACTGCCATAACTGGTCGTATTCTGTTAAAAAGTGTTTTGATTTCTATGGTTTTTCGGAAGTTTGGATAAATGGGGGCGTCGGAAATGAATTTTTGTTCATGAAGGAACTTAAGCAGCGAATGATGGACTGTTTTATGCAAGATTGGCATGCAAAACTCTTTGATAGTGATCGATTTGATACATATAGATCTTTTAAATCTATTTTTCAAACTGAAAAGTATCTTACATTTATAACAATTAGTAAATTTCGTTATGCATTGTCAAGATTTCGGTTAGGATTATGTGACTTAAATATTAACAACTGGTATAATGAGAAGTCTAAAAATTGTCCATTTTGCGGGAAATTAGAAAACGAATTTCATTTCCTGTTTGAGTGTCCAAATATGCATGTTTACGCGAAAAATATATACGAAGATACTGTCCATCATATTTAGATAAAAGATGTTTGATTCATTTGTTGCACTCTCTGAAAATGAATTGATTCTGAGAAGTTTAGCCATGTACATTTTTTATGCTCTTAAAATTAGA
>JADBJO010018931.1:0-2500 GCA_016801955.1 Conus betulinus
CGTTTGAGTTGCTTGCGTGCGTGCGTGACAACACAAACACGCAGTAGTGAACATGCGTGCTTGCGTTGCGTTTGTGTTTGTGTTTTGTGTGTTTGTTTGTTTGTGTGTTTTTGTGTGGGTGGTGTTTGTTCCGGGGTCTCGTCGTCTTGTGCGTTGCTACTCGCCCTCGTGTGGTGTGTTTGTGTGTGTGTGTGTGTTTTGTGTGTGTGCGCGCGCGCAAGAGAGAGGAGAGAGAGAGAGACCCGAGCAGACAGACAAAGACAGACAGACAGACAGACAGAAAGAGACAGCAGACTGACAGTCAGACACTGGATAGAGAGGAGGAGAGAGCTATGAGAGAGAGAGTAGAAGAGGATGAGGATAGAGAGAGAGAGAGAGAGAGAGAGCACAAGCGAGATGAGTGAGCGAGCGCGCGCGTGTGTGTGTGTGTGTGTTGTGTTTGTTTGTTGTGTTGTTTCGGCATGTGGTGTGCAAAGCTCTCGTAAAGCCACTTGGCACTTCCATGTTCAAGTCCTTCATTACAGAGTGTTCCCAACAGCTGCTGAATAACCCTTTGAGAGTAAGCGGCCGTTATATGACCTCACAACACACACACACACACACACAACACACACCACACATACATATATATATATATATATATATATTTGTTAAAAGTTTTAACAGTTTTAACAGATGCCGCTCCCAACCCGGTTGAGCACTTTTTTTTAAATTATTGTTGGTTAGCAACACAATTATATATATATAATATATATATATATATAATATATATATATATATATATAATATATATATATATATATTTGTTAAAATTTGGATTAAAATATAAGCATAAAATGCTTATATTTTACTCCAAATTTTAACAGAAGCAGCTCCCAATTCGGTTGAGCACTTTTTTTGAAATTGTTGTTGGTCAGCAACACCATTATATATATATACGTACGCATGTATATCAGTATGCGTGTGCATGTATGTGAGTGCGTGTGAATTTACCTTTTTTTGTTTGCTGTCCCAATCTCTGCGCCACCCCTCAGAGGCAGTGTACCCACGCCGCCCATTCCGACACCCCGTCCACAGCCACAGCCCGGTCGGCCCCGCCGCAGCCCCGGCACCGGCAATCCACAGGGAGCAGTCAGTGTCAAATCGTCAAGGGGCAACCCACCGGAGGAGTCAGTGGCGCCTGTTCTGATCTAACATACGCAGGACACCACCTACTAAGCCCCCTACTGACGACAATAATTGCTTAGTCGCGAGCCGGCGTGAGTGAGCTCTCCCTCCGGAGGGCGCCACCACGTCCGTCCAACGACAGCCCCCATGGACTCGCCGATACCGGTGACCCCGACGGAACCAAACCAAGGCCACAGACGTGGAGAGGACATCGAAACTGAGGTCACCATGAGAGCAGGGCATGAAGGGCCACAGAATTTTGAGACTTTTTTTTTTTATGCTGATCGATGAGAATGATGATGATGAAGATGATGCTACGGATTTCCATTTCGGTCTGAGACTACATGACAGGGCTGTACTCTACGCTTCCTTTCATAATATATCCCGGCGTCAGGAAATTTGAGCAACACTCTCAGAAACGCATCCATTAAGTGGATGAAACTCGACTGTGTGGTCCCAGTCTTCCCAACTGAGTCCCGCAGCAAACTCAACTCTGGGTAGGAGCCGGTCGGGGCAGAAAAACCCACATGACTCTGATGGAATTCGAACCCACGACCTCCCAGCCGGGTGTCCGCGACGCTAACCACTTCGCCACGGCGGCTGGTGGAATTTACTTTATTCCTTTGTTTTCTGAACGACTCTTTGTCGTTTTGACTTGAGTATATGATCTCTTTTGTATCTCTCATTGTCTATCTCCTTTGTTCACCATGGGAGTTTAATGACATGTTTCACTCTTTTTCTTACAAAGGGTGTATGTTTATCATACACTGAATTGAATGGACTTACCCATCCAAAAGTTCACAGCATCGTCAGGGTTCCTAATCTGATAAATGTAATCTAATTCAGAGTGAAGCAAATCAATAAAGAAGGCATTTTTCTCAAAATGTGTGAAGTGTCTACAAAAAAATCCTTATGTCCAGACTTAGGAATTCTGACACCTTTCTTCATCCATGTCAGACAAACTGGACAATGGTCACTACAGCCTTGTTCGCACAGAACACATTTCCACTATGTTATCTTTTGTGTTGAAGTAAATGTGATCAATAAGAGTTTCCGTTTGTTCAGTGGTTCGAGTAGGACGATCGATTATTTGTTCCAACCCATACTTTGCATAAGTATGATTCCATTTAGTCCCAGGCACAGTTAAGTCTATGTTAAAGTCATTTCCTTTGATTCCAGTATTGCAACATCCATCACCGAATTAAAACCTATTGTACCAATCAGTGGTTTCTGCTGGGTTTCTATATAGGAATCCTCCTACCATTACTGGCTTACAGTGTTTAAGGTTTAATTCTATCCAGACGGGTTGTGCGTTGTATTTTTTTTTCAAGAT
>JADBJO010018931.1:7500-34325 GCA_016801955.1 Conus betulinus
ATTGTCTCCCCCAACCCTCCCCTATGTCACATGTAAAGCAGTGATTCTCTCCCCCAACCTTCCCCTATGTCACATGTAAAGCAGTGAGTCTCTCCCCCAACCTTCCCCTAGGTCTTCCCGTTTTTCACCATGCTGAAAAAGAATCCAAAAGACCTGCCAGTTGAAAAAAAATAAAAACTGTATAACAGTTAAGCATACACAATTTTCTGTTGGCTGAAACAGAAACATGCTGATTCTATATATCAAACAACCCGTTTCGTTGGTTATGTTCAGATGTCTTTTACATGAAGCAGAGGGATGCAAACTCAAACCTATATTTTGTCAGATTTATCTGTTACGTTTGGTGATTACCATGAAACAGACCGATCTGGAAATCAGGTCTCCCTTGTTCCTGGATGCATGAAGGGTGAGGGAGTCACGTTATTCGAGAACACTATCACATAGACGTTGGCGATATTTGTTTCAGTATTTATGCAAATTGACAAAGCTACCTAGTCCCCACCTGTCCAACGTGGGCAGCCTGGATATCTTGGCGCTTTAAGTAATTGCATCATGCGTGGGTGGAACGCACAGCAACCAGGGTGAATATGGGGGTGGTAGAGAGGGAGGGGGGTTGACAGTTTCTCTGAAGCACACTGACTCCTGAAGTACACCGACTCGTGGCCTTTTCACGACCGCTGTGCGATCAGATGAGCGAGAGAGGAAGGGGAGAGGAGAGGAAAGTGTGTGTGTGTGTGTGTGTGTGTGTGTGTGTGTGTGTGAATGGGCATTGGCTAGCATCAAAGGGAACACCCCAAAGACTGTTGTGAGCAGGGGGGGGGGGGGGGGGGGGGGGGGGGGGGGAGTTGCGGGGTATGAGTGGGATGAGAGGGGAGAGAGGTAGAGATGTAATTGATGTAGTTTAGTAATCTTTATCTTACTGTTTTAAATACAAATTCACGCAAACATCCAGCATCTGATAAGCTTCATCTTTACAGTCATCGAATTCGCACTTTCAGTGCATTTATCAATCCAAACAGTTTTCTCAGTCAAAGCACACACATCAGCGAACACTTGCCTTCATACCGTTCTAAAAGGAAATGCCTTGAGTCAAGTCTGTCAGCAAATTTTAGGTAAAATTTCTTCCTGTCAGGCTAAAAAACATTATAATCATTATGGCCTTTCAGCCATGACAGAAAACATAGGTGTGATCACCATATCTACCACCATGACGTGCACCATTAAAGATAATTTAAAAAATCGAGTAAAGATTTCCCAACATTATGACAGAACTGTCTTTAGAGATTCATACAGTAATTTCCTTTGTCTCAACATAGTGAAAGTGATTAACATGACTGTCCACACCCTCTTAATAAGCTCGCTGTTTACTAGTACTGGTACTTACATCACTACTTATTATGGCAAACACGTCATCTTCATGTGGGCCCAATAGTTGGATAAGGATTACTACTGTAATCCATCTGCCAAATTCGTCGAATGATACAGTGGTACAACGTAACAGACAACTAAAATAACGTCTCTGTCAAGGTTAAACACTCTTCTGCCCATTTCCAGTGAAGCAGAACCACAAGCCAGTTTGATCCATGTAACATATTGTTCAATACTTTTTTTCTACTTACAAGATACCCGACACTAAAACATCTCTTCTCTAAGCAAGGTGAAGTATGAAGCTCTGCCCCTGTATGGCAGCATGACAGCAAGGAGCCCCTGCTGGCTGGCAACCACACTCACTGCAAACCGTGCGACATCTGTCTAACCTGCTTGCAGGTTTGCAACCAAATGGGCCAGTACAGCATTTCTTTCAGTGCAAAGTTGAACAGTGCTGGTGGCTTTGTTGATAAAGCAGGAAAAACTGACCCCAGTGTGGTTCTAAGTTGAAGTGTTAATAACTCGTCCTCGGTCCACAATGATCATCATTCCGTTGCTCCAAAACAAAAAGGGAAGTAACTCTAACACGTTGTCAAGGCAAAACAAGAAAACGCAACTCTAAAGTCTTAAACGAACCTGAAGGCGTCGCTACATTACCCCCTCCTAGCGTGGACAAATACGAACCAAATTGTTAACATAAAAAAGTATCAAAGCAATTTTCATTGAAATCTTGGGGAAAGGCGTGAGATGCACTCAGAGTGGGTCTTGACATGAGAGATTTTTAGACAGGAGATGGTGAAGGCACGGTGTATGGTTTTGTGGTTTTTGCTGTAGTGCGTGTTGGCTCTGTCGGAGGTGGTAAAACCTCAGCACCGGATGGAACCACAGTCTTGTTTCCCGTAGTCGTGAGCTGTGTGACAAATGCAGCTTTCAGACGGTCCACTGACACTTTCTCTGAACGGTCTTTGATGTCAATGGTGTGATATGTGTCACTCGTGTCAATGATGCGGTATGGGCCATCACAGGGTCGTTGCAGAGGATGTCTTTGGGCGTCGTTTCTGACGTAGACGTAGCCAGTGGAGGCCAGATTTGAAGGAACATAGGTAGGTTGTTTTCCATGGAACGCTGGGGCTGGTGGTAGAACGGTTCGCATGCTGTGCTGGAGATGTTCGAGAGACATCGTGTCAGGTTCCATAGTGCGACCATCCAGTGGCTGAAGGAATTCACCCGGCAGGTGAATCGTTGAGCCGTAAACAAGTTCAGCTGGGGAACAATCAGGGTCCATCCGCCAAGAAGATCGTATCCCCAACAGGACCAAGGGAGCTCTGCATACCAGTCGGGAGTGGTAGTGTGGGCCTTGAGTGCCGCTTCAGTTGATGGTGGAATCGTTCAACCATGCCGTCAGCTTGTGGGTGGAAGCCAGTAGCTGTGTGAACCGTCGATTCCCCAGAGCTTGTTGCACTCAGTCCAAAGTGTTGAGGTGAACTGCTGAATCTAGTAGTTGGTGGTGGCCGTTCCACAAGTGGTGCTTGAGTGTGCCGATGGACTTTGGATGACTGACAGCCTTGACATTCCTTACACCATCTACGTATGTCTCGTTTCATGCCATGCCACACGAAGCGCTGGCTGATGGCTTGCTGTGTGGGGCGTACACCTGCGTGTGAGAGTCCACGTATTCGACAAAAGACTGGCCGAGTCCAGGAATTTGGGAGAATTGGGCGTGGAACAGCAGTAAAAGTATCATACAGCAGCGTTCATGAACCAAAGTGGATGTCTTCGAGTTTGAGGCCTGTGGTAGCTGTACGATAGGCGTCCATCTCACCAGACTGAACTTGATCCTGAGCGAGTTGGCTGAAACTGCCAACTAAGTAGATCCCGTGTTCCTCAGAGTCCAAGTTCATTTTGAGGCGTGAAAACGCATCAGCTACCACATTGAATTTTCCTGTGATGTACTGGACGTTAGTGGTGAACTCTACTATGCTGGAGAGTTGTCTTGTTCGTGGAGGCGAGTGGTCAGTTTGACCTGTGACAGCTGGTACCAGTGGCTTGTGATCAATGAACAGCACAAATGGTTTTCCTTCAAGGAACTGTCTGAAATGTTTGACAGCGCTGTAGGCTGCAAGTAGCTCGCGATCAAATGCGCTGTATTTCTTCTCTGCGTCAGAGAGCTTTCTGGAGTAAAAGGCCAGAGGAACCCAGGTTTGGCCCTGTTTCTGTTCGAGCTGAGAACCTAAAGCCGAGTTGGAAGCATCCACTGTGAGACTTATAGGTCCATCTGGTAGAGGATGACGTAGAAGCACAATATCTTTAAGAGTTTCCTTTGCCTGTTCAAATGCTGTTTGGCAGCCTCAGACCACACACTGGTTTGTCCTTCTCCACTTGCTTGAGCATGAAGTGGGGCCAGGATGTCAGCAACATGTGGAATGAAATGATGATAGCAGATCATCAAACCAAGGAATTGCTGAAGGCCAGCACAATCAGTAGGCGAGCTCTGCTTTGAAGAAAGGCTGCTCCATGTCGTAGTGGACGTATCCCCTCAGAAGTCACCTCATGTCCAAGGAAACCCAGCTCGCTGACACCCAAGACACATTTTGCTTTGTTGATGACCAGTCAGTTTGTCGAGAGGAGCTGGAGAAGCTGTCAGAGAGGGTCAAGGTGATGGTCGTGTGAGCGACTGGCAACCAAGATGTCATCAACATAGACAAACGTGAAAGACATTTCTTGCAGAATGCCATCCATGAGCCTTTGAAATGCCTGTGGGGCATTCTTCAAACCAAACGGCATTCGTAGGAACTTCCACAATCCAAATGGCGTTATGATTGCTGTGTTGGGGATGGAGGATTGTGCCAAGGAAATTTGATGGTAGCCTCTAACCAGATCAATCTTCGAAAAGACGTTGCATCCTGAGAGGTGGCTGTTGAAATCTTGTATACGGGGCAATGGGGTACCGATCGTCTCTGGCTGCGGCATTGAGTTGCCTATGCCACAGAATCGCCACAGAGTCGCCATTGGCCATCTGACTTGGGAACCACGTGGAGCGGTGAGGCCCATGGCGAATCAGACTGACGGATGATACCCATCTTTTCTGTCCTGAAGAATTTGGCCTTCGCAGCTGTCCGTTTTTCTGGGTTTAGGCGTCGTACACGAACGTGGTCGGTAGTCCGTGTGTGATAATAATGATGCTCTACACCATGTTCGTTGACAGTAGAGTCAAAATGTGGTGTAAGTAACTCTGGAAACTGTGGGAGAAGTTCAGAGTAGGCATTGTTCGGGTGTATCGAGAGACCTGCAACAGTCATGGGTGAATCACTGCTTTTGAAGGGAACAGGAACATTGTCCATAGACATGAGTCGTTTGCCCTTGAGATCAGAATGGGGCTGTTTTGGCTTTATTTCCAAAGTGATGCTGCGTTTGCCCCACGCCTTTTTCCCGAAGTTCCATTTGCAACAGGAATGTGTTTAATGAGGGAAAAGAATAAGCACAAGTCAGTGGCTTTTTTTCATCCAGCCCTCAAACAATAAATACGTGGAAGAAATCATTGCATGCAACTGCATAGAAACTCATAACAATAATGAACACATAGCAATTTTAAATAAGAGAATGCACAATATAACTAGAGGAAGAGAGTGTGGGAGAGAGGGAGGGATGGAGAGCGACACAAAGAGAGAGAGAGAGGTGGTGACTTGGAGACACAGAATAAAGAGACGGAGTCTCTGACACAAGGAGAGACAGAATAAAGAAGAAGAAGAGAAGAAGAAAAGAAGAAGAAGAGGAGAAGAGGAGGAGGAGGAGGAGGAGGAGGGAGGAGGAGGAGGAGGAGGAGGAGCATATAAAAAATTGGCACATCAAAAACGATGAACTACAATGAAAGAGAGTCGTAAAAGATTAAGTCATGCAATGATTAAAAAAAAAAAAAAAAAAAAAAGCTGAAAGACACCAGACATGCCCAACTCAGCAGCAAACAATTCATATACCCGCCCCCCCCCCCCCCCCCCCCCAACTTCAAGAATGAGAACGACAAGAGAAGGAGAAGGATATCAACACAGGATGACAAAATGAGAGAGAGAGAGAGAGAGAGAGAGAGAGAGAGAGAGAGAGGGAGGGAGGGAGGAGGAGTCAGCCAGACAGAGAGAGAGAGAGAGAGAGAGAGAGAGAGAGAGAGAGAGAGAGAGAGAGAGAGAGAATGAGCTGAAAACACCAGAATACCCATTGCAGCAAAACACACCACCACCACCACCCCCCCCCCCCCCCCCCACACCCCACATCAAAACAACAAGAGAAAAGAAGTGAGATCAACATGGGATAACAAACCCGACTCATGGAATTTTGTTTTCTAATTCAGTTATAATAACGAGTGATACCTTTCTTTGAACATGTTGAGACTGATATTAACGTCGATTTTATTAATAATGGCATTCCACAAACAACAACTCCCGGAGTAAATCAGACTAGTTTTAAAAAGATCAATTCTGGGACGCGGTGGTACTATCCTAGATGAATGGTTATTACTCTTTGTTGGAAACATATTAGTAAGGGAGTGTGGTACTCTTCCGGACAATATTTTGAACATGAAAACAGCTTTGTTATACTCTAATTTCATTTTTAATGGCAAAATATTATTCATACCTTATAATCAGACGCTAACAGAGTCGACGGCTTTTAAAAGAACCAATTTCAAGGCCCGTCTATGCAGACTTACTAGAGGTTTCATGATATTATTGCTTGCTGAATCCCAAACAGTTGAAACATAATTTATGTAAGATTCAATGTAAGCACAGAAGAACATTTTTCGACTGTGTAGATTCAAGAATTTTTTCACTTTAGAGAGTTGATAGATCTTTTTAGAAATAATGTTACATATCCTTGTAATATGATCTGACCATGACAAATTTATTATATCTATGACAACTCCAAGAACTTTATGGCTATTGTTTTTCTTCAATCTTTTTGTCATTTAAGTAAAGAACAGATAAATGATCAGGAAATTTTGACGTTTTTGTCGAGTTGTTATAAGCATGAATTTCGTTTTCTGTGGATGTGGACACATGTGATTTAGTTCAGACCAGTCGGCTAAGTGGTTAAGATTTTCCTGAAGAGCTGTTGAGACTTCGACGACATTGGTGCTACTGGTGTGTAAGGTCGTCGTGTCGTCAGCGAATAACTCGCATACTGCAGTAAGAACTAAAGGTAAGTCGTTAATGTAAATTGAAAATAATAAAGGACCTAGGACAGAACCTTGTGGAACACCGTATTCAACAGGCAATGCAGAAGATGTTTTTTCCACTAAACGTTACTGATTGTTTTCTACCAGACAGGAAAGATGACATGAGTTCTAATGAATCAGTAGACAAACGATAGATCTTAAGTTTTTTTTAGAAGGAGTGCATGGTCAAGTACATCAAAGGCTTTAGTGAAATCAACAAAGAGAGCACCAGTGATTTTGTCATTGTTGATATTAGTCAACCATTTGTCAACTAAGGATGTCAACGCAGTATGGCATGAGAAGTTTGCTCTGAAACCTGACTGGTTCGGATGAAAAAGATTGTAAAAATTAAATGATGGAGAATAGACTTTTTAATGTGATTTTCTAAGGGTTTAGACAAGACAGGTAATAGAGAAATAGGCCTGTAATTAGAAGGCTCTGAATGGTCTCCTGATTTATATAAGGGAATAATTTTTGCAACTTTAAATGCCTTTGGAATTTTTTTGTTTTTTGAGATGCACAAGTTGTAGATGTACGTAAGGGTTTCAGAAATAACTGGTGCTGAGATTTTAAGAATTTTACTATCAATACCATCCAGTCCTCGTGAACATGTTTGCTTTAAATGAGTGAGTGCATTGTATACTTCATGCACTGCCATTAAAGGTACGTTTAAATCAGAGAAATGTCTTTTGAATTACAGAATTCACGGACAGTCTCTAAGTCGTTATAGGCAGATTTATCTTTCTTTACAGTTGCGCTACTTATTTCACAGAAAATTGTTGACTATGTCAGGCGACATATTGCTGACTGATATAGATTTAGAGGTAGCGACTTTATTATTGGTTAATTGATTTATGGCTTTCCAAATCGACTTACTGTCAGTTTTTGACGACACAAGATTATGAAAGTAGTTCTTTTTAGCTGCACGTTTTAAATATGTAACAAGATTCCTTTTGCTTATTAAATTCTTCTTTCGGTCCCGTTTGAAACAGTACATCTCGTAAGTCCATGGCATGTTTCACACTATCTGTAAGCCAGGGCACTTTAGGGTTACTTCTAACACGTCTTGTTTTCAAAGGTGCATGTTTGTCGTAAACATTTAAAAAAATTGTGATACCAAACTTCATTTGCTTCGTCCGGATCAGTAAACTGATAGACGTCGTGTATGTGGGAATTCTTTAAATCACATAAAAATTTATCGGAATCAAAACAGGAAAAACTTCTGTATTCAATTAAAGTGTGACAATTTTTTGGAACTTTAACACCTTTTTTCATCCATGTTATGCATATGGGAAGATGGTCACTACAAGCATAATTCGGTGAACAAATTTCCGCTATATTGCATGCTTCAGATGTATATATGTGATCGATAAGTGTTTGTGAAGAGGCAGTTATTCTTGTAGCTTTATCGATTAATTGCGAAAGGTGAAAGGTTTCCGCCATTTGTATCCAGGACTTGTTTGGCTTCAAAAGATCAATGTTAAAATCTCCCATAATATTAATTCATGAGTAGTGGAACATAAATCCTCTAGCAGAAGCGTAAAGTTATCACGCCAAACTGCACTCTCTGCAGGATTTCTATACACAAATCCAACGGAAAGAGGTTTCGAGCGTTTGAATTTAATTTGTACCCATAATGATTCTATGTTAAAATAGTTTGTAGGATTAATCCTTTTAAAGTTAACACTTTGATGGACGTAGATAACTAAACCTGTATCCATAGTACGTGTAGGATCTTTACGTATGATATTGTATCCTGGTATATATAGTTCAGAGTCGCTTATATGTTTGGACAATCTTGACTCTGCAAAACCAAACACATGGAAATGTTTGCCAGAGTTATCTAAGATACGGGATACATCAGTCAATTTATTTATGATATGATTAACATTCAGAAAACCAACTCTAAACCCATCCTTAGATGGCCATGTCCTAAGGGTATTAGATATTTTAGCCACAATATACATACAGAAGCAGTGTCAGATGCCAATTGTACCTATAGTAACGAATACAAAATGAAGAAATATATCCACTTTAAGTGCAAACTCTGTGGTAGAAACACACAGAGTTAGTTGTGCCATGTCGTGAAGGAGGACCACGTTGTCTGGCTGTTTTGATGGCAGAGACAGTGTCTTCTGATGCTGCAGTGGCTGCATCTTGTTCTGTGGGAGCTTGAGTTGGTGATATGGAGATCTGCTGTACACCTGTTGTTGTTGTTGTTGTTGTCATTATTATTGTTATTATTATTGTTATTATTATCGTTATCGTTCTGGTTATCATCATCATCATTATTAATTTTACTGTTTTCAGGTTGAAAATAAAAGTTGTTGGGGTTGACATTTTTGTTAATCTTAAGTTTGTTTGTTCAGATTTGACCATGACCCGCCATGTTTTTCTTTGTATTGTAAGGTTTGACTATCTTTTGTCATGTGAGTCTGTGTTCGTCCGATTTGATTTGATTTGGGTTGTTTCCCTTGCTAGGTTTGTCTGTGTTTAGAACATTTGACTCTGGTTATAAAATGTGCCTGTGATATGATATACTGTCTTAAGTCTGATGGCATTTGATTACCGTTGGTTGTGTTCTGTCAGGACTGACAACGTGTTCCATGTTTTGATGTGTTCTGTAATGCTTGACTTTGTTTTGTCATGCTTAACTGTTTTTCAACGACTTTTAATGTTTTAATCATGACTGACAGCTTCGGGTGTAAGTTGGTCTCATCAAATGGGATGGTGTCTTGTCAGGTTTGACTTTTCTCAGGATTTTCATTGTGTCGTCAGGGTTGACTGTGTCGTATTAGATATGATATGTGTGGTGTTGCCAATGGCCACTCTATGTTATTGCAGTCCTTCATGTCGTATGATATGATATGTGTGGTGTTGTTGATGGCCACTCTATGTTATGTACAGTCCTTCATGTCGTATGATATGATATGTGTGGTGTTGACGATGGTCCTTCATGTCGTATTAGATATGATATGTGTGGTGTTGACGATGGCCACTCTATGTTATCTACAGTCCTTCATGTCAGTGGCTACCGTGCGTTCTATGCGGTCATTACAGACAATGAAGCCTGTGCTCTGTAGAGTCCACCAATACATGGAAAACTCTGTGTTCTATGCAGTCCTTAAAGACAATGAAACCTGTGCTTGGTAGAGTCCACCAAGACAATGATAACTCTGTGTTCTATACAGTCCTTCAGGACAATAACTCTGTGTTCTATACAGTCCTTCAGGACAGCGATAAATATTCTGTGTTCTGTGCAGTCCTTTAAGACAATGATGAACTCTGTGTTCTGTGCAGTCCTTTAAGACAATGATAACTCTGTGTTCTGTGCAGTCCTTCAAGCCAATTATAACTCTGTGCTCTGTGTAGTCCTTCAAGACAATTATAACTCCATGTTCTATACAGTCTTTCAAGACATTGATAACTCTGCGTTCTCTGCAGTCATTCAAGACAATTGTAACTCCATGTTCTATGCGGTTCTTCAAGACAATGATAACTCTGTGTCCTGTGCAGTCCTTTAAGGCAATGATAATTCCATGTTCTGTGCAATTTTTCAAGACAATGATAACTCTGTGTTTTATACAGTCCTTCAAGACAGTGATAACTCTGTGTTTCTGTGCAGTCAAAAAAAAAAATGATGATAACTCTGTGTTTTGTGCATTTTTAAGACAATGATGTGTGCTGTGCAGTCATTCAGGACAATGATAACTCTGTGTTCTATACAGTCCTTCAAGACAGTGATAACTCTGTGTTCTATGCAGTCCTTCAAGACAATGATAACTCTGTGTTCTGTGCAGTCCTTCAAGACGATGATAACTCCATGTTCTAAGCAGTCCTTCAAGACAATGATAACTCCATGTTCTATGCAGTCCTTCAAGACAATGATAATTCCATGTTCTACGCAGTCCTTCAAGACAATGATAATTCCATGTTCTATGGAGTCCTTCAAGACAATGATATCTCCATGTTCTATGCGGTCCTTCAAGACAATGATATCTCCATGTTCTATGCGGTCCTTCAAGACAATGATATCTCCATGTTCTATGCGGTCCTTCAAGGCAATTATAACTCCATGTTTTGTGTAGTCTTGTAGAACCTTGTTGCCTCTGAATTCTACTCTTTTCTACAAATGATACAATTATTATATGATGATTGTACGATTTTCACATCTTCCTCTGTGGGCCATATTTAGATCCTTCATCAGAGAGGGTATAACAATTTGTACCGATTAGCAATGATCATTGTGTTTCCTGGTGTTCTTTGTGTTGTTTATAAATGTAGGGATGTTACGTCTTTCATCATTTGTCTGTATTTTTCCTTCTTTTCTTTTGTTACTATTTTTTCAGTTTCACTCCCCTTTTTTGTATTTTGGTCAGGCAGATAATTTGGTAACTGCTGTTGCAGATAATTATGATCCATGAATTTCTGACCTGAAGTATCAGTGGCAAACATATAAATCATAATCACACGTATGTATAAACAGACCCACTCTGTATTCAATGCACAAAGGTCTTGAACGCACACTTGTTATTTCACGACTCTCTCTCTCTCTCTCTCTCTCTCTCTCTCTCTCTCTCTCTCTCTCTCTCTCTCTCTCTCTCTCTCTCACCTCCACTTACCCAACAATACACGCAAACTCGTGGCAGAGTAATACGCATGTTAATTGGGGTCATCAAGTGGTTGAAGATGGAGAACACTTGCGTTCGCAGTCTCTCTTACACACAGTTGCAAACAATGGCATAAAAAGGAATCGTTTATTAAAGATCATAAGTTTGCTGTAAGCTTTAGGCAAAATGGCGTGGTTTGAGGGCAACAAGAGGCAAAGGAAGCAAGACAAACACTGCAATCATCAGCACTGCCATAGGTTTGATGGATACTGAAATCATAATTTGAAATGAGCTTTCATAGACATCGAATCAATAGCTGATAAATCACATGAAAACAGACATGTCCCATGTAAGGTATTCATTATGACAAACGTCTGGGGAAACATCAATTCCGGTGAAAAAAAACCAGTGTAAAAACACGAAATTCAATCAATTGGAATGCGTTATACAAAGCACAATTTCTGATTTAAATACCTATTCATCACATTTCATATCCAGAAATATCAATCTTATAATTTAAAATCATCTGCTGCGCAGTGAGTATGTTTTATGATAAAATCTAAAGGTAAACCAGAGTATATAAAAACAGGTGTTTTTGCATCATACAATGTAGAACGATTTCAGAAAATGCTTAATTAAACATCAGCATATATGGGATAATCTCCCCCAAATAGCCTTCATACTCAGTGTTGAGCTACAAGAATCCAAATGTAAGTTTCAAAATCCTATGATTATTGTTGTTATGAAACGCATGTCACAAAACAATTTCCCATTAGAACATGTGGTACAGACGAATCTCACATTCGTTTTTAGGTTCAAATCACAGCAGAACAACAGCAAAGAAATAAAAAAGCAATCAAAAAATAACACACACACACACACACACACACACGCACGCACGCACGCACGCACGCACACCACACACACACACACACACACACACACACACACACACACACACACACACACACACACACACAAAAAAAGACACGCACAACAACAACAAAAAAAAAACGTTGAAAACCGTCTGCCAGCAGTAGGACTCTATAACTGATGATTTGGATGTTGCCCCCTCCTCCTAACTCTTTCAATACCAAGGACCGCATATCTGGTCCCTATGTTTACAACCTTTGTAGACTAAGGACCGCGTACCGGTCCCTATGTTTACAACCTTTGTATACTAAGGACCGCATATTCGGTCCTTATGCTTACAACCTTTGTATACTACGCATACCTGGTCCCTATATTTACAACCTTTGTATACTAAGAACCGCATATCGGGTCCCTGTGTTTACAACCTTTGTATACTAAGGACTGCATATCGGGTCCCTGTGTTTTCAACCTTAGTATACTAAGAACCGCATATCGGGTCCCTGTGTTTACAACCTTTGTATACTAAGAACCGCATATCAGGTCCCTGTGTTTACAACCTTTGTATACTAATGACAGCATACGCGGTCCAAAGCTTTGGAATTATTCTCCAAAGTGAGTGAACCTATTGTACGAAACTACTTGTTACAGATAGCTCCTGCATGCTAATTAGAGTGCGGGCGCACTGATACTTAGGCTTTGCAAGCTGAATGCTCGCTAGCAGACGCTTTTCACACCACGTCAACTTCTGGGTTTGGCTTGATGTGGCAACAAGATGTCGTCTGCTGCTCTGTCAATCATGCCTGGTGAAAGAAACACTACAAATGGCCGTCACAATGTGACTGAATCCCTTGAATTGTTGCAAACAGTTGAATAATTTCAGGCCCATAAAACCAGTGAATGTAAATGTCTTGTTCATAGGGTGTGTGCTACCCCTATTTTTGCATGACACGCAAACTCTGATTTTCATTGTCATGCATACTGTGTTACCAAATAAATAGAAAAATAACTTTGCGATATTCTTTGTGGTTTCTCACATATGTATAAACATAATTTGAAGAAATCACATGTCCGTGATTATTCTTTTTTTTCTATGATTTTTTAAAAAACATAATTATATAGAAATGGTCAGTTTCTGGGGAAAGTAAGGGGAGATAATAGCTAGCGTAGAATGGGCAAAGAGCGCATAGGATTCAGACTGAAACATCTGTGTGTAGATGTATCTTTGTAAGCACCAAGACCTATAGCGCCATACATCAATGCCAGTCATCATCATTATCATGAAGGGGGCTTCACTCCTGCTCCTGCTGTCATCATCATCATCTCATGAAGGGGGCTTCACCCCTGCTGCTGTCATCATCATCATTCTCATGAAGGGGGCTTCACCCCTGCTGTCATCATCATTATCATGAAGGGGGCTTCACCCCTGCTGTCATCATCATTATCATGAAGGGGGCTTCACCCCTGCTGTCATCATCATTATCATGAAGGGGGCTTCACCCCTGCTGTCATCATCATTATCATGAAGGGGGCTTCACCCCTGCTGTCGAGCTCTTCCTGGCATTTTTTTTCTGACCAAAGTACAGCTGTCAGATTTGTGTGGTTTTTGGAAAGTTACAGTCAGAATTGTGTAGTCTTTGGACCATCGCGGTCCGATTTGTGTAGTCTTTGGGACAATCGCGGTCCGATTTGTGTAGTCTTTCCGATTTGTGTATTCTTTGACAATCGCGGTCCGATTTGTGTTGTGTAGTCTTTGGAACATTGCGGTCCGATTTGTGTAGTCTTTGGACAATCGCGGTCCGATTTGTGCACTCTTTGGAAAATTGCGGTCAGATNATTAGAGTGCGGGCGCACTGATACTTAGGCTTTTCAAGCTGATGCTCGCTAGCAGACGCTTTTCACACCACGTCACCAGCTGGGTTTTGGCTTGACGTGGCAACAAGATGTCGTCTGCTGCTCTGTCAAGCATGCCTGGTGAAAGAAACACTACAAATCTCCATCACAATGTGACTGAATCCCTTGAATTGTTGCAAACAGTTGAATAATTTCAGGCCATAAAACCAGTGAATGTAAATGTCTTGTTCAGAGGGTGTGTACTACCCCTATTTTTGCATGACATGCAAACTCTGATTTTCATTGTCATGCATACTGTGTTACCAAATAAATAGAAAAAATAACTTTGCTATATTGTTTGTGGTTTCTCACATATGTATAAACATAACTTGAAGAAGTCGCATGTCCGATTATTCTTTTTTTTTTCTATGATTTTTTAAAAACATAATTATATAGAAATGGTCAGTTTCTGGGGAAAGTAAGGGGAGATAATTGCTAGCGTAGAATGGGCAAAGAGCGCATAGGATTCAGACTGAAACATCTGTGTATAGATGTATCTTTGTAAGCCAAGACCTATAGCGCCATACATCAGTGCCAGTCATCATCAGGGGGCTTCACTCCTGCTGTCATCATCATTATCATGAAGGGGGCTTCACCCCTGCTGTCATCATCATTCTCATGAAGGGGGCTTCACCCCTGCTGTCATGATCATTATCATGAAGGGGGGCTTCACTCCTGCTGTCATCATCATTCTCATGAAGGGGGCTTCACCCCCTGCTGTCATCATCATTCTCATGAAGGGGGCTTCACTCCTGCTGTCATCAAGCTCTCCCTGGCATTTTTTATCTGACCAAAGTACAGCTGTCAGATTTGTGTGGTTTTTGGAAAATTACAGTCAGAATTGCGTAGTCTTTGGACAATCGCGGTCCGATTTGTGTAGTCTTTGGACAATCGCGGTCCGATTTGTGTAGTCTTTGGACAATCGCGGTCCGATTTGTGTAGTCTTTGGACAATCGCGGTCCGATTTGTGCAGTCTTTGGAAAATTGCGGTCAGATTTGTGCAGTCTTTGGAAAATTGCGGTCAGATTTGTGCACTCTTTGGAAAAATTACGGTCAGATTTGTGCACTCTTTGGAAAATTGCGGTCAGATTGTGCAGTCTTTGGAAAATTTGCGGTCAGATTTGTGCAGTCTTTGGACAATTGCGGTCAGATTTGTGCACTCTTTGGAAAATTGCAGTCAGATTTGTGCACTCTTTGGAAATTGCGGTCAGATTTGTGCAGTCTTTGGAAATTGCGGTCAGATTTGTGCAGTCTTTGGAAAATTGCAGTCAGATTTGTGCAGCTTTGGAAAATTGCCGTTAGATTTGTGCAGTCTTTGGAAAATTGCTGTCAGATTTGTGCAGTCTTTGGAAAATTGCGGTCAGATTTGTGCACTCTTTGGAAAATTGCCGTTAGATTTGTGCAGTCTTTGGAGAATTCAAGGCAGTCGTGTAGAGAGTGTGAAATAACTGTATTAGCTGAAAAGAAAAAAGTGAAGGAACCCTGCGAAATCCACCTAGAAAGAGGCGAATTGCATCACTACTGATTGTAAAAGGATGGTATGCCACCAAACAGTGTAGTAAGTGCCCTTTTCAGATTCACCTAGAAGAGGGCGAATTGCATCACTATTGACTGTAAAAGGATGTTATGACCAGACAGCGTAGTAGAGTGCCCTTTTCAGATTCACCTAGAAAGAGGCGAATTCAGTATCACTATGTAACTGTAAAAGGATGGTATGGCCAGACAGTGTAGTAAGCGCGCCCTTTTCAGATTCACCAGAAAGAGACGAATTGCATCACTGTTTGTCATAAAAGGATGTTATGTCCAGACAAACAGTGTAGTAAGCGCCCTTTTCAGATTCACCTGGACAGAGGCGATTAACATCACTGTTGATTACAAAACGATGTTATGACCAAACAGAGTAGAAGCAGCCCCCTGTTCAAATTCACCGAGAAAGAGGCAAATTACCTTCAGTATTGATTGTAAAACGATGTTATGACCAAACAGAGTATGCAGCCCTGTTCAAATTCACCTAGAAAGAGGCAAATTACATCAGTATTGATTGTAAAAACGATGTTATGACCAAACAGAGTAGAAGCAGCCCTGTTCAAATTCACCTAGAAGAGGCAAATTACATTGGTATTGATCGTAAAACGATGCCATGCCCAAAACCGACAGAGTAGAAGCGGTCCTGGTCACATTCACCCAGGAAGAGGGGAATGACCAAGCTGGGTGTCATCAGTGGACAGCGCCAGTTCCACATCAGCAGCCAAAGACCTATCGATCCCCTTGATATGGTTTCAACATTAACATCCACTTGAGTTTTGATCTGTTTGATTTATGGCAGTGTTCAAACAGTGGCTAATTTTAAACTTGTGTGTGTGCGTGCGTTGCGCGCGTGCGCGCGTATGTGTGAGAGTGTGTGTGTGTGTGTGTGTGTGTGTGTGTGTGTGCATTATGCGTGCGTGCGTGCGTGCGTGTGTGTGTGTGTGTGTGTGTGTATAATCTCAATACATCATTGTCGAATTAAGACACCAGTCAAAAACAGCCTCACGCTACAAATGTGACTCTCATTATCATTGCCTTATAACGACACTAACCCTAAACAGTCCCACACTATAGTATAACTCTCATTATCATTGCCTTATACCGACACCAACCCTAACAGTCTCACACTATAGTATAACTCATTATCATTGCCTTATAACGACACCAACCCTAACAGTCCCACACTATAGTATCTCTCATTATCATTGCCTTATAACGACACTAACCCTTACAGTCTCACACTATAGTATAACTCTCGTAATGATGTCTAAGATTCAATGATGACACTGATCCAAACAGTTCACACTAGCAGATAATTAATGAACTATCAATGTCTACTAATGATACCAAACCTAACAATCTCAAAATACTGTGCAACTACAATAACTGACACGTATAACATTGACACAACTATAATATAACGCAAGCCATAAATATCTACTAGTAATGCATTCTATAATATGATGCACTCCATAAAATGTTTAATAGTCATGCGATATGGCTGAAAACGAAAAACACCAAAAAGTATTTACAACAAAAAAAACAAAAAAATGGACAGGGCAAACGACCCCCCCCCCCCCCCCCCCCCCCCCTCCCCCTCCCCCTCCCAGTCTCTAAAAACAAAACTTTCAGAAAGAACACATCTTTCCCCCTTATCCTCCTGCCCTGCTTTTTACATTTTGGGAGGAGAGAGTCCCCCCCCCCCCCCCTCCCCTTTTTTTACATTTTGGGAGGAGAGAGTCCCCCCCCCCCTTCCCTCCCTGGTTTTTACAACATTTTGGGAGGAGAGAGTCCGTATCCCCCCCCCCCCCCCCCCCCCCCCCTCCTCCCTTGGTTTTTACAACATTTTGGGAGGAGAGAGTCCCTACCCCCCCCCCTCCCTCCCCCTCCCTTGTTGTTTACAACATTTTGGGAGGAGAGAGTCCGTACCCCCCCCCCCCCCCCCCCCCCCCTCCCTTGGTTTTTACAACATTTTGGGAGGAGAGAGTCCCCCCCCCCCCCCCCCCCCCCCTCCCTTGGTTTTTTACAACATTTTGGGAGGAGAGAGTCCCTACCCCCCCCCCCCCCCCCCTGGTTTTTACAACATTTGGGAGGAGAGAGTCCCTACCCCCCCCCCCCCCCCCCTTCCCTCCCTTGGTTTTTACAACATTTTGGGAGGAGAGAGTCCCTACCCCCCCCCCCCCCCCTCCCTTGGTTTTTACAACATTTTGGGAGGAGAGAGTCCCTACCCCCCCCCCCCTCCCTCCCTTGGTTTTACACAACATTTTGGGAGGAGAGAGTCCCTACCCCCCCCCCCCCCCCCTCCCTTGGTTTTTACAACATTTTGGGGAGGAGAGAGTCCCTACCCCCCCCCCCCCCCTCCCTGGTTTTTACAACATTTTGGGAGGAGAGAGTCCCTACCCCCCCCCCCCTCCCTCCCTTGGTTTTTACAACATTTTGGGAGGAGAGAGTCCCTACCCCCCCCCCCCTTCCCTCCCTTGGTTTTTACAACATTTTGGGAGGAGAGAGTCCCTACCCCCCCCCCCCCCCCCCCCCCCCAACATTTTGGGAGGAGAGAGTCCCCCCCCCCCCCCCCTCCCTCCCTTGGTTTTTACAACATTTTGGGAGGAGAGAGTCCCTACCCCCCCCCCCCCCCCCTTGGTTTTTACAACATTTTGGGAGGAGAGAGTCCTACCCCCCCCCCCCCCCCCTTCCCTCCCTTTTGGGAGGAGAGAGTCCTTGGGTTTTTACAACATTTTGGGAGGAGAGAGTCCCTACCCCCCCCCCCCCTCCCTCCCTGGGTTTTACACAACATTTTGGGAGGAGAGAGTCCCTACCCCCCCCCCCCCCCTCCCTCCCTTGGTTTTTTTTTACACATTTTGGGAGGAGAGAGTCCCAACATACCCCCCCCCCCCCCCTTCCCTCCCTTGGTTTTTACACAGAATTTGGAAAACCTCTACACTCATTTAGATTATCAAGCCCCGTAATGTCCTATCACGACACCAATGCCGACAGTCCCACGCTGTAGTGTAACTGCAACCACAAATGTCTTACATAAACACTGATTCAAGCATTCCCAAGTTACAGTAGAACTAGGATAGTGGATGTCTAATATAGTGACCGAAACAAAGTACTGAAATCCTGGGGGAGAATGTCGTTTCTGTGTGAACCTATAAAACCTTTTTCACTTGAACTGTGCTTTATCTTCACGAAACATGATTATAAATTATATACAGGTAGATGTAGCATATGTTTAATCTTCACCAAATGCTGTTTTACATGTCTTACAAGTCTGTTTACATTGTTTTAATACATGATTTACATATTGACATTCAATACATTATTTACAGGTTGATGGGTCTTTGGAATAAAGAGCCTTGCCAACTAAAGGGAAAGGGATTTTTTTTTTTTTTCTTTCTCTTTTTACTTTTTTTCTTTTTTTTTTTTTTTTTCTTTTTTTTGTTTTTTGCTGCTGTCCCACCTTCTGTGCCTCAGTGACATTGCAGCCATGCCACTCATTCATTCCCCCACCCCCCCCCCCCACCCCTATCCACAGCCACAGCCACAGCCCAGCCCACCACAACCCAAGCAATCCACAGGGAGACGTTAAGGTCAAGTTGTCGAGGGGCAACCCATTGGTGGAGACACTTCACTGCTGCTGAATCATTCTGGTGGTGTTCAGTGACGCCTGTTCTGATCCAACATATGCAGGACATCACCTACTAAAGCCCACTGCTGATGACAATGAATGACTGCTCAGTTGTGGAGCCAGACTAAGTGAGCTCTCCCTCCAGAGGGCGCCACCACATCTGTCCAATGACAATCTCCAGAAGCCATGGGGAAATGGTGGCCTTTGCATGAAGGTGGCCAAACTGTGTCCTGTAAATGCTGAATCCTGTCAACAGTGTGACCTGTCAACAGTGTATCCTGTCAACAGTGTGTTATGTCAACAGTGTATCCTGTAAACAGTGTATCCTGTCAACAATGTATCCTGTCAACAGTGTATCCTGTCAACAGTGTGTCCTGTCAACAGTGTATCCTGTCAACAGTGTATCCTGTCAACAGTGTGTTATGTCAACAGTGTATTCTGTAAACAGTGTATCCTGTAAACACTGCACTATGATGACATTGTACGACACAGCATGGTAAAAAAACAACTGAAATCATAATCACAGAAACTCCAATGAAAGAAAAACAAAGACTGGGGTCTACGCTATATTCCTTCCATACAATGGTAAGACTTGATGTCACTATACATAACTTAAGTACAAGATCAATACTGTTGAATAGAATACATCCAGCGATCACAGCTCCTTAACAAGTGGGAAAAGTTTGAAAGAACATTGAAAACTCTCATAATAAACACATCACAAAACAACACATTGTAGCGTAACTTATAAGTACTAACAGCTGCCATTGGATTGTAGAATACAGACTATCCAACAGACCTGTCCCATACAACTTTATGAGGGGGACAAACTGACAGCTGCTTTTGATCTTAAGTGTGAGAGAACATTGCTCAAGCTCATGTACATTGTATTTTCCTGCTAGACGGCTGCCTGGCTGTTCACAGCCTTATTGGGCCCGGTATCTGAACAGAAAGAGTCTGTTATCTTTGGTATCAGAGGGAGACAGTGAGATGGCATGATTGCACTAAAAATCATGCAGTGGTCTGCACCTCTTTGCGCTCTGACCCTCGCTTTCATGGTGAAGTTTGGCAGTCCCGACAGAACAGAGCTGTGTTCACTTGGACTGTATGTACAGTTTCTGCAGTCTTTAAAAGCAGATTTTGTGTCCCCATGACATTCAGTATTTTCAGTCATTGTTTGTGGGGCAAATTCTGAAGAACACACACACACACACACACACACACACACACACACACACACACACACACACACACACACACACACACACACACACACACACACACACACACACACACACACACACACACACACACACACACACACACACACACACACACACACACACACACACACACACACACACACACACACACACACACACACACACACACACACACACACACACACACACACAGGGACTGTCAGAGGGAAGATCTGATAATCTTTTTCTATCCCAAGTTTAGATGTTACCCTCATCTCCACAGCCTTTAGTAAAACTGTAGGGAGAAGGGTTTGCGTACAAGTTGACATACACATACAAAAATGCAAAAATGCAAGAAAAGAGTAGAGAAGAGAGAGAGAGAGAGAGAGAGAGAGAGAGAGAGAGAGAGAGAGAGAGAGAGAGAGAGAGAGAGAGAGAGAGAGAGAGAGCTCCAAAGTTTTTTTTTTTTTAAACTCTATTTGGACTGCTGACCATCCATGCCATTTTGGCCCTTCAGAGACGATTTCTTTGAACACACACATGCACAGAAACACACAGACATGTGCATGCATGCATGCATGAACACACACACACACACACACACACACACACAGACGCGCACACGCGCGCGCGCGCGCGCGCGCGCGCGCACCATCATCTTCTGCCTTGCAGAAACACAGACTTTTCACTTCTTTTTGGTTTCTGCAGCCATCTTGGTGAAGTCGAGGCGGCATACTCTGTGAATTCACGCTCAGGCGCCGGTCCCTTCTCCTTCTGTCGCTGGCTTTCTGTGAAGGCCACGGTGGTGTAGACCAGTCCATCAGCATTGACTGTGCGAGAGCCATCGTCGTCCTGCAAGGAAGGATAAAATCACAGTGCTTATTATCGTTGTCGTACTGTGCAGCCTGTGGAACCTCCTGCAAGGAAGGATAAAATCACAGTGCTATTATCGTCGTCGTCCTGTGCAGCCTGTGGAACCTCCTGCAAGGAAGGATAAAATCACAGTGCTTATTATCGTCGTCGTCCCTGTGCAAGCCTGTTATTAACCTCCTGCAAGGAAGGATAAAAAATCACAGTGCTTATTATCTTATTGTGCAGCCTCTAGAACCTCCTGCAAGGAAGGATAAAATCACAGTGCTTATTATCGCACACCTACCCACCTGCAAGGAAGGACACAGTGCATCATACAAAGCCTCTAACATGCAAAAAGGATAAAATCAAGCATTATCGCACACCTGCCACATGCGCACACACACACACATGCAAACACACACACAGTCACACACACACACACACACACACACACACACACACACACACACACACACACATACATACATACATACATACATACATACAGACGGACAGAAAGACAGACAGACAGAGAGGGAGAGAGAGAGAGGGAGAGAGAAAGAGGGAGAGAGAGAGAAGCACAGACAGACAGACAGACAGACAAAGAGAGACAGAGAGATACATAACTGAAGATCCTGGGAAAATCAACAACACACAGCATGCTGGGGAAATCAACAACACACAGCAAGTTGGGGAAATCAACAACACACAGCATGCTGGGGAAATCAACAACAACACACAGCATGCTGGGGAAATCAACAACTCACAGCACAGCATGTGGGGAAATCAACAACTCACAGCATGCTGGGGAAATCAACAACTCATAGCATGTTGGGGAAATCAACAACACACAGCATGTTGGGGGAATCATCAACAACACAGCATGCTGGGAAATCAACAACACACAGCATGCTGGGGAAATCAACAACACACAGCATGCTGGGGAAATCAACAACACACAGCATGCTGGGGAAATCAACAACACACAGCATGTTGGGGAAATCAACAACACACAGCATGTTGGGGAAATCAACAACACACAGCATGTTGGGGAAATCAACAACACACAGCATGTTGGGGAAATCAACAACACACAGCATGCTGGGGAAATCAACAACACACAGCATGTTGGGGAAATCAACAACACACAGCATGCTGGGGAAATCAACAACTCACAGCATGCTGGGGAAATCAACAACTCACAGCATGCTGGGGAAATCAACAAACACACAGCATGCTGGGGATATCAACAACGCACAGTGAGTTGGGGAAATCAACTGCACACTCCTCAATGGAGAAGCACTTCCACACGCCTTTATTATTGTTCAGACCAAGTCTGCCATTTAAGTTCATTGCAGGAAGCTTCTGGTGTCTGCTCCACTGCCTTGGTGGTGGCTTGGCAGGTATCAGGGGCAGGATGTAGGAATACTTCTATTGTGCATGTCCTGCATCATCCCATCAACCCTTCTGGCCTTTCATGTGTGTGAAGTGCTATCCATTATTCTAAACCCTATTTTACTTCTTTCTTTTTTTTAACAAAAAGCAGTTTGTTAGTTCTCTCTCTCTTTTTCTTTTCATCTCATTACAGCCCGCTCCTTCCCCTATCCTCCTGCTTTCCTCCATCCCCCTTCTCTCCCACCCCCACCCCCCTTCTCTCCCTCTCACATCCCTATCCCACAAATCATATCTTTCTCGTTTTCAATGAAAGGAGGGACTGATGTAAATCACAGTGAAGGCTCTGAAAGGAGGGAGGGACTGATGAAAATCACAGTGAAGGCTCTGAAAGGAGGGACTGATGAAAATCACAGTGAAGGCTCTAAGAGGAGGGACTGATGAAAATCACAGTGAAGGCTCTGAAAGGAGGGAGAGACTGATGAAAATCACAGTGAAGGCACTGAAAGGAGGGAGAGACTGATGAAAATCACAGTGAAGGCTCTACACTGAGAGAGGCCCAGACGAAGGTCAGTGAGTGAAGACTTCGAATGGAGCGAGGCGCTGATGAAAATCTGCGTGAAGGCTCTACAAGGAGGAAGGTGTGGTGAAGATCAGGGGTTGATGGTGCTAACACGTGGAAAGGTCGATGGAAAAACTTCAGAGTTAAAGCTGCTAAAGGATGGAGGGGTTGATGAAATCACTAAGTGAGGACTGTGAATTGGACAAAACATCTGATGAAAATCACAGTGTAAGGACTCTGATATGAAACACTTTTGGATACAAAACAAATATGAAACAAAACAAAAAATAAAAACATCATGGCTGAATAGCCTTTTAGTGCTAATGTAGCAGCTAACACAGCGACAAGCGTCGGTGCTGTTTCTGCATTTCTGCACCAATACAAGCCCTGCTACAGGAAGACCAATAACACTGTATTGTGAGAGGACGAGAGAGAGAACATTAAACATTTAAAACGAAAAGCATTTTGCTTTACACAAAGGAGTAAGCCGATGGGTTTGTAAATCATGAGGTGACAAGCATTTCAGAGAGAGAGACTGTCAGATCAATCCATGCCAAGGCATGCTGGGATTCCACAAAACGCTCAAGAATGACGTTCAAGACATTGTAATCCCTCAAACACTGAACACTTAAGTCCAGAGAAAGATCTGACACGTACAGCATCAACAGTCTACGCAATATCTGCACACATACCTCCTCCCCACCCCCCAAACATACACACTTAAACATGCACACAGGCACACACACACAAATGTAGGCACACACATTAAACAGGTTATAATGCAAAATACGAATAAGCACATACATCGAAAGCCATGTAATGCTCATTCAATAAAACCATGATGGATGGTAGCGTAAGAATGCAATGCTATCTGAGAACTTGGGAGTGTGGTGTTGTATGTCTGTTCTCTACAGTGTCGGAAGAAGACATCTTGATTGAAAATGCACACACTGTTATATATTGCGTGTGAGATGAATGTTCCTTTGCACTCTCCTTCCGTGTCTTTGTCTTTTGGCCTGTATACTGTGACACTGCAATCTGTCTTTCTTTAGGTCGGAATTGTTGGACAATTTCGGCAGGACAAAGTCTGGTCAGTAAATAGAGGAAAGATGAAAAAGAAATAAACAACAACATCAGATGCGGGTGTCGACAGAGTCTGTGTGTCTTACAGAACGGGCGTGGACAGCATCAGCGCTGACAGGATCCCTGCCATCCTTCGGGAGGACATAGTTTTCATACACCGATCCTTCCGCCTGCTGTGCAGCTCGGGGCAGCGGGGGCAATGTTGCCGTACTCTGCTGCTGAAACACACACACTGATCGTTATTGGCTGCTTTCCTTCACTAAATGGTACTCCACATGATCTTGGGAAGACCGAGAAAAAAAAAAACAAAAATGGCTTGTTTCTCATTATACAATAATTATGCAGATAAAGATAAACTATGAAGATTTAAGCAGATAAATATGTAAATATGGAGATTTATGCAGATAAAGATATAACTATGGAGATTTATGCAGATAAAGATATAACTATGGAGATTTCTGCAGACAAAGATAACTATGGAGATTTATGCAAGATAAAGATATAACTATGCAGATTTAAGACAAAGATATAACTGTGGAGATTTCTGCAGATAAAGATTTAAAGATATATGGAGATTTCTGCAGACAAAGATATAACTATGAAGATTTCTGCAGATAAAGATTTAACTATGGAGATTTCTGCAGATAAAGATATAGCTATGGATTTTCTGCAGATAAATTATCTATGCATTTCTGATAAAAGATATAACTATGAAGATTTATGCAGATAAAGATATAACTATGGAAGATTTCTGCAGATAAAGATATAACTGTGGAGATTTATGCAGATAAAGATATAACTATGAAGATTTATGCAGATAAAGATAGAACTATGGAGATTCTGCAGATAAAGATATAACTGTGGAGATTTATGCAGATAAAGATATAACTATGAAGATTTCTGCAGATAAAGGTATAATTATGGAGATTTCTTTTCCCATACACAGACTGCTACGTTTCAAAAGAACACCCTGCTCGTCCAGCCAGCGGGAACTCTGGGGACAGTTTCAAAGCAGAAGGTCTTCAGAGAAATTCTCCTTAGGCAAGAGTTTTGGCACTGAACTCACTGCGTCCAGGTCATGACTCCTAGAGGTCCATCTGCTGACAGATTTGTTTTCCTGACACTGCCGGGATTCAACCAACAATTTGTGGATGGAAAGAAGAAGGCCAGTTGGCTTTTTTACATGGATGACATTATAGCAGGCACATGAGATTAGGCAATAAATACAAACATATTTTTCATTCACATTTTCATTCTTTCAGTGCATGCTATGTGTGGAATACCCTATTAACTTTAAAGAGAATGTCCCGGTGTCCTTGAGTGACGCCACAAAATAAGATCAGGATCTGCACCATGAGGGACTCTGGCTTCCAAGCGAAAGCATCGTGGAACAAAGTTTCAAAATCTCTCCATAGGAAGGAGAAATTCTCCGGTCTCTTACTGAATTCGGTTGGTTTAAACAAACAAAATAGCTGTGAATTATAGCAACAGTTTCAAATGTAGGCACATTACTTCGCTGTCTTATAGGATAAAGCTTAATGCCTTCAAAACAAAATTCAGCAAGAATGTTAAATGTCTGTGCGGTGAACAAATTTCAAACCAACACATTCTTCTGGAATGCCAGAGATTGAGAGACCTATTTACCGGCTATTTCTGAAGTTCTCTTGACAGTATCCTTGAGAATTTTAGTTTGTTGTTTGATTTTGCGAACTGTTTACTACGCAGTCCTATGGGACATTTGTTATAGTTTGTGTTATGATTCAAATAGTTATTTAAGTTGGCTTTTTTCCATACCTTTTTTTTTTTTTTTTTTTTTTTTTTTTGTATTGTAAAGATTGTAAAGATTTTTTTTTTTTTTTTTTTTTTTGTATATGATTGCAAGATAACCCACCCACCCACCTCCTCCTCATGCTCCCCCTCTCTCTCCAACAACAACAACACACACACACACACACACACACACACACACACACACACACACACACACACAAAGTATGATAGACTTCCACCCAAAGCAGTTTATACATGTATGTTTATTCACTAATTTAATTGTGTTCTGAAGAAAATTTGATTCTTATGAAAGGAGAAAGTAGATTACGATGACAAATTCTTAGGAAAAAAAAGGAGATTCAGAGTACAAGCGACGAGTTGCAGTCTAAATCAAAATAAATTTCCTGATTTGTGATGTAGTGCAACCTTGACCTTTCACATCATCCTCAAAAAAAAAAAAAAAAAAAAGGGCAGCTTAACAACTCTCTCTCACCTTCTGCCTCCTGAGCTCTTTGTCCAGCGGTTTGTTCTGCTTGCCCTTTTTGGTTTTGGGCTTAGGGGCTGGTTTGGGTCTTGCTGAGGGTCCTGGTTCAGCAGTTTGTGGAGACATGTCCAGCTTCCCCTGTTTCTTGGCCACCACGGCATACACGTTTGCGGTTTCATCGGCAGGAGCAGCCACCGCAGGGGTCGACTTCTTCGGCTTCTTGACCTCGGCGTACACGTTGTCTGCACCAGCACCAGATGGGCCAGGCTGCTGTTGCACTGTGGTCACACCATTCGCGCCTTTGTCCAGGGTGAACTCTTCATAGTCACCTCCAGAAGAACCACCACTGGCAGCTACTCGTGGAGCTTCACAAAAGACACA
>JADBJO010018932.1:0-10000 GCA_016801955.1 Conus betulinus
AGCAACGTAGACACCCATCAGAAAGTCGGCTAGTGCTAGAGATGGGTGACAAACAAGCTAAACCCGCTTGATGAAGTATGACTTCTCTTAAACAGACGTGCACCAAAAGAAAAGACATTACCAGCCACAGACAGACAGGCGATCAGCCACAGAAACACACGGTATGTCCACGACTGTAATAAATCTTTACACGATGAAATTTCTACGTTTGGAGCATAGCAAGATGACTCATGAAATCTATAGGGAAGTATTTCATTACAACAGAACTTAAAATTTTCGGTGACTATTACTTCTAAATAAGATAGGTCTTTAAAGATATCAAGTGGAAACATTTTTATGGGGCTACCGTCCATGTACAGTTCAGTCAACCGCTGTGTGAAGTGAAATCCATTTGCACTGATAGTGTGAATAGACGTAAAATTTAAGTGTAGTTGTTGAAGCCCTGGGAAAGGTGACAAGAAATACTGTTTCCAATACTGCCAAGTGTGTGTGCGACAGATCTAGCATTGTGAGTGTGTGGTGTTGTCTATCAGTGTGATATCATTGAACAGTGAGGTCAAGGGGTTATTGGACAGGGATACGTTTTGAAGATTCTCTAAGCCAAAGAAACTTGTCACATTGATTTGTCGGAAGCTGTTGCCACTGAGATCAAGAATCCTTAAATTCAACATGTTCAGTTTAAGTAAAAGCGCCAATGAGCACTTGGCTAGGATCAAATGAAAAAGGCGATCATGATTATTCACGTCCGACAGTGTCATACCTGAACCTGTTGCATCCAAGTAACGGAGCTGAGGGAAAAGTGCTGTGGAAAAAGGCTGAGAGCACAGAAATGTGTGACCTTGACACAGACAGTCAACAGGACAGGTCAAACCACACAACATCTCATCATCACGCAGTGGACAGTGAGGCCAGCCATCACACAGGTGGTCACTGTGTACACAAATTGTTGACACTCTGCACCTGAAAAATCCTGGACACGTCAGGTCTTCACATCCTTCTTCATCCTGGTGGTCAATACAGTCGTACATCCCATTGCATCGTGTGTAGACAGGCAGGCAGTCGTTGAACTCACCAGGACAACGATAGTGGCTGTCAGGACAAGGCTCTGTGGAATTCATTGGAACAGATGTAAAACTTTCTGATGCCATCAAAATTGATGAGGACAGGGGATGGGATAAAACGTGAATTTAACAGATATGTCTTTGAATGTTCTACAATTCCTTTCGTCTGATTCGTCATGACAATGAGATGTTTGATCACACACACTCTTATAAGACAGACACTGACCATTTGTGCATGTAAACGTGTTGCCACACAGAGGATACTTACACACAGATTCGTCACTCTGGTCACGACAATCAGGTAGAAAATCACACACCAGGGAGTAGGATAGTGTAGTTATTCCATCACAACATGTGAATGTAGGTGATAATGTGGCATGGTGATGCCAGACGTAATGTTTGTGCATGTCTGACAGTTGATCTGAAAAACTACACTGTGTGGACTCTTCCCTGCACACGTCATACTGATTAGAACCACACATGACAGAGGCATATGTCCAGTGACCAGCAAGACACTTTGTCATAGATAGTTGTCCCATGAACCCAGCCTCCATATTTGTCATTAAAAGTGGCTTCAGCTGATGGGAGTAATGCTCAGTTTGGTTTGGTCTGAATTCACAAACTAATCCAGAGAACAGCTTTTTGTATATGCAGTCTTCCCATTTTAGACCTGCTAAAACCACCAACTGGTAAAAAAAGCTGAATATGTTCTGTAACATTTTTTTATGACCAGAATGTGCTGACGATTTGATCCGTAGGGTAATCAGGAGGGACCTTTGGAAATAAGAAACACCAACAGAATGAAGAGAACAGAACGTTTTCGCAGAATCTCATGTCTGTACATACTTGGTGATGACATTTCATTAGAGTGGAAGCCAACCCACAGTCGACTTAGTCTTAATGCGTGCATCTTAGTTAAGGCTTTAAGTAAACCAAACCAGTCCCTCACACATATTGGAAAATGCATCCTGCCCCCCAGTGAAGCGCAGTAGTCATCACCTATTGCTATCACATCAATGTCATTAGAATGGGACGGATTCAAGTTTTTGACAAATTTGTAGCAACTGTTACACAATGCCACTAATCCCTGACACTGAGGACTGCTGAAGGGACAGTGTTCTGTTTCATCTCGTCCATCTTCACACTCTGTCTGATGGTTACAGGCCACGTGGTGATGGAAGCTGGCATAGTGATCCACAGAACAGTTCCACAAACCACTGACTAGCTTCTGAGGGGCCTTGGTCTCAGGAATGAAAGAATAAACAAGCCGAAAACAAGTTGTTTTCCTTTGGACACAAATATTGCGTTTTGGCAGTTCAATAGTTATTTTATTAGCTTGAATTACACACATGAAGTCAGACGTATAGTCCGTTTTTTTTCTGCTCCACACAACATGTGTTCGTATTCTAAAGTGACCGGCTGAATGCTCCAGGGAATGACGGAACAACACGACATCTAAAGAATACCTTGCAGTTTTCTATGAAGCGCACCACGACTACATTTTGTGCCGGGACAGTTACATTCCGGTGTAGAATAGACTGATCAGAGGAGCTTGCGTTTGATCCCACTGTGATGTAACCAGATGTTGGTGACGTCATAACTAGCACCAGATCATCTGACATTCTTTGCTCTTACACAAATTTACAAATGATGGCAAAATTGTAATCATAATCTTCTCACAAATGATGAAGGTAATTCTCATGGATTCTTGTTTGTTTTTGTGTCATTTTTTTTTTTTAATGG
Source organism: Conus betulinus (assembly GCA_016801955.1). Classification (NCBI taxonomy): domain Eukaryota; kingdom Metazoa; phylum Mollusca; class Gastropoda; order Neogastropoda; family Conidae; genus Conus; species Conus betulinus. The sequence continues at coordinate 2,805 of JADBJO010018932.1, forward strand.
AAAAACCTTATTATCACGCATGCACTCACGTACGAGCGCACACACACTCACACAGCCTCACATATACACCCCCCCGTGCGCGTGCGCGCGCGCGCGCGCACACACACACACACACGCACACACACACACACACACACACACACACACACACACACACACACACACACACACTCATAGACAAACGTGCGCATGCGCGCATATGCGCGCGCGCACACACACACACACACACACACACACACACACACACACACACACACACACACACACACACACACAGCGGACCTATATATACTGATATCCAGAAAGATCAGTTCTATGTGACCACATGTATATCCAATATACGGTAGTCAAAGATCATCAGAGTATGGAACTGACTAACGTATTACTCGCGCAAGAGTCGAACAGCTTATGGGTGTATATGGATTTGGGTGGGGGAGAAGAGGGAGGAAAGAAGTGAGCCTATAACCCATTTGGAGTCAGTTGATCGTCCACGAGACCTGTGCCAACTGACCCGTCATGGGTCACACGACCTTCAAGCTTGATGTGGTTATTATTATTATTATTATATTGCGTATTTATATAGCGCCTATCCTCGGTCACAGACCAAGCTCTAAGCGCTTTACAATAAACACACTACCTCACTCACTCAACAGGCTGCCTACCCAGGTAAAGCCGGCTGAAGAGCAGCCTACTGGCGCTCATTCAGTCGTTTCCCGTACCATTCAACTATCAGTCACTCATTTTCATTTATCTCATTTATTATACCAGTTTCTCACATAGGATGCATACGATGTTTAATACGTGTCCTCCATTTCCACCGGTACACGATGGCACACGATAACAGCAAGTGACAATTTTTGTGGCTTGGTAAGAAATACCAGGCGGCTGTCTTCAATTTACAGTAGCAGTAACCTATCCTGAGAGTCCAAGGCACCAGGGAAGAGGGTATTCCCGCCGAAGTACTGAAGTGCTGTAAAGAGACACTTATCACCGAGTTGCATGAAATCCTCTGATTCTGCTGGAGTGAGGCGAAGTACCACAAGACTTGAGGGATGCTAACGTCGTCACACTGTACAAAAACAAAGGTGTCAGAAGCGATGCAATAATTATCGTGGCATATCCCTCCTTAGTATCGTTGGGAAAGTCTTTGCACGAGTAGTACTGAAGAGGCTCCACGTACTTGCAGAGCAAGTTTATCCTGAATCGCAGCGCGGTTTCCGTGCCAACAAATCCACTATAGATATGATCTTCTCCCTTAAACAACTTCAGGAGAAATGTAAGGAGCAAAGGCAGCCACTCTTCATTGCCTTCTTAGATCTCACAAAGGCTTTCGATCTGGTCAGAAGGGATGGCCTCTTCAAGATCCTCCCCAAGATTGGATGTCCACCCAAACTTCTCAACATCATCAGATCCTTCCACGATGACATGAAAGGCACTGTCGTCTTTGACGGCTCAACATCAGCTGCCTTCAACATATGGAGTGGAGTGAAACAGGGTTGCGTCCTGGCTCCCACCCTGTTTTGGAATCTTCTTTGCTGTGATGTTGAAATACGCATTTGGTCCTGCAGCTGAAGGTATCTACCTCTGAACCAGGACAGACGGAAAGCTCTTCAACCTCTCCAGATTAAGAGCCAAGACTAAAGTCAATCTGAGGTGCCTGCGTGACTTCCTTTTTGCAGACGAGGCAGCAGTAACCGCCCACTCAGCCGAGGACCTACAGCAGCTCATGACTTGCTTCAGCGATGCCTGCCAAGACTTCGGGCTTACCATAAGCTTGAAGAAAACACAGGTCATGGGACAGGATGTTGACTCTCCCCCAGTCATCAGCATCAATGACCATGAACTGGATGTCGTCCATGACTTTGTTTATCTGGCTCAAATATCTCAGACACCCTCTCACTTGACGCACAGCTCAACAGGCGCATCGGCAAGGCAGCTACCACCATGACTAGACTGACAAACAAAGCATGGAACAACAGCAAGCTGACCGAGCACACAAAGATCCAGATCTACAGAGAGCCTGCGTCGTGAGCCCCCTCCTGTATGGCAGCGAGTCTTGGACTTTGCGTGCCCGACAAGAGCGAAAGCTCAATGCTTTCCATATGCATATGCGTAGCCTCCGACGCATTCTGAACATCACCTGGCAGGACAAGGTCCCAAACAACACTGTCCTGGAAAGAGCCGGATGCACCAGCATGTACACGCTGCTGAAACAGAGACGTATGCGCTGGCTCGGCCATGTCGTGCGCATGGATGACGGACGGATCCCTAAAGACCTCCTCTATGGAGAACTTGTGCAGGGAAAACGTCCCACAGGCAGACCACAGCTGCGATTCAAAGACGTGTGCAAGAGGGACCTAAAAGCCTTGAACATTGACCAGAACAACTGGGAAGCAACAGCCCTCGAACGGTCAGCCTGGAGACAGACTGTGCAGAAAGGTCTCTCCAAAATCGAAGAGACACTCGCTCAGCAGCACGGGGAAAGAGAATGAGAAGAAAGGCTGCAGCCCTGCGCTCTGCCACAGGGACTGTCATTCCCGTGTTGGACTGGCCAGCCACACCCATCGCTGTACCAGAATAGACACCTAGAGCGCAACTCCATAGTCTTCCGAGATTGAAGGATGCCTACCAGAACCTATCCTGAGTCACTTCACCTTACACCAAAGCGTAAGTTATCATCAACCATTTCGGGTCACAACAGCCTTTAGCATTACTTGGGCTGACAATGTTGGTTGTGGGTCATGTAGCGTCGCTCTTGGTCAAATTTACACAACATGGGACACATGATCTTGAATATGAGAAAAAATAAAGTGGAGCAAACATTATCTAGTGGGAGGGAAGCGTAAACCTGGAGAACGTAGATCTGGAGAAATGATAAACTTGTAGGAATACAGACTTGAGGGGAACGCATATAACTCTAAGGATGGGCTGGAAAGGGTGAAGGACATACAGCTGCAGTGGGATAAGAATGATGGGACGGGCATGAGTTACAGACCTGTGGAATCTGCCAGTGTTTTATCTGAAAAATCAAAGCTTAAGTCACATGTCCTACTTCAATCAAAATCAATAGGATATCTTGGAAATCTATAGGACAAAGTGTGCAAATGCTAAAGGGATTTTTATTTCGCTATTTGACTTTACACAACAACAATCAACAACAACAACAACAACAACAACAACAACAACAATATAGATTGTGACTGCTAAGTTACACAAAACGAACCAAAACGCTTGTTAACATGATATCTTGCAACTTAGTTTTGGGACTTGAAACTTGAAAGAATCTCAATTTACTGGTTTGATCATTTGATATGGGCAAGACTTTATATTTTCAGCATCTGTACATAGCCGGTATCCTTGAATGGGGAGTCACTGTCAAGTTGGTGAAGGAAAAACTGTGCATCGGCGAAAAGAGGAGCTCTTACACGCTGGCTTGAAATAATTGTTTCAGTGGTGTGTGCAGGTCCATACAAGCAGGTGAGATCATTGGGCGCAGATTGACCATAAACAGTGACTGCCATGTTTTTGCCATGACGTGGCTGAAAACCATTAAAACAAGGTGCTGATTCATTTGGAAGTGTTGGTCGTTTACAGGAGCAGCTGGTCAGGTGTCCAATGTCCGATGCTCAGATGAACCTCTGGATCATTGGAGACAGTACCAAGAGTTCCAAAAACCTGCTTCGATAACCACCGTATTGCTTCCTGTAACTTACTCATCAAAATCCAGATCAATAACAAGAAAGGCAGAGGGCCAAAATCAGACTCAAAACTAATTATAACAACATATTTCTTATGTAAGTCCAAAGGATGACAATATAAACTAAGCAATAAAGATTAAACCAATCTACTAACCATTGACACATGTCAAATAACCATAAACGAGAATTTGGCTGAAAATGATGTGGGATATAATGAACTTCAGACATGTGCGTCTATCCAAGAAATGGCCATTCACAGCATACTTGGTTTTTGTTTTTGCACCAGATCTGTGTGGAGATTCCTGATTGGTTGTTTGAACTAATCGGCACCACAAGCAGGTTACACTAATTGTGACTAACTAACACTTATCAAAGGTACACAGATTAATGAAGTAATGAATAAGCCTAATAGTTGACAAAGAAGATGAATTCTGTAATATTCGGTGCATTTAGACGAAGACATGGGTCCAGTATGTCAGTTTGTTATCTTTGCAAGTATCCCATTGCCTCCCTTACACTGGTCATGGAACATGTATGCCACGATGAACGTTTTGTATAACTCCCTTTCTTTCCATTGTGTAATTTATTTTAGATTGATTTTGTCATTATTATCATTATTAAGACAAATCTTTGACACATTTGTTAGATTGTGATTGTCTTTTTTTCCCCTGATAATTGCATTCATAAGCAACTTTCAACTATAGGACTGTAGCCAATTAATTCCAACTCTCTGTCATTTACAGTGAACAAAACAGTGCTGCAAAAGCTTGAAGAGCATTTGTGTGGGTGTTAACGAGACTGCTGTAATCATTTTCTAAATCAAATCGTTGTTTATCTTCGCCATCATTCTGCTGCATCTGCAAAGTGTTTCCGTGCTGTCAGAGGTTGAAGGAGTTGAATCAGGACTTGCTGATGGACCAGGGGACCACTGTTAAAGTGTTTATAAAGCTGTTTTGGTCCTACAATTTTCTTTATTTTTCCAGTATGGATTTTCGCAATTTTTTTTGTCCCACATACGACTAAAATCACTAAATATCTTAACAACTGATGAAAATGGTCCATGTCTATGTACACAGCAACTCAAATACATAAACAAACAATTTTGTACCAAACTGACTTAATTTCCCAAACTCATTACAACGTAATGCTGGAAGTAATCTCATTTTCGTAATCTTCAAAATGACGTCATTTAAAGCATTATTTTAGAAACAGAAAGGATATGTCACACTTTTCTCACACATGCATGTAGATAAGAAATACATAAGCGTTTTCTGTCATTTCCGATGAACCTGTGAAGTTAATGCAGTCGCAAATGAAAGTAGTTTTTGAGGGAGAAGCCCCAAGGCTGTTCATTTTGTTAACATTCACAGAGTATGATTCACTCTCTGTCAATCGCAAATGATATTTTCACTCAGATTACTACTTTTCAAGGGTGAAAATAAAACATTTGCGCATGCAGTAATTGTCTTGGTCTTGTGTGTATGGTCTTCTGATTTTCAATTTTTACAAGCGGTTGTACAAATAGGTGTCTGTTTTTCAACTCATTTGATGACTTACCAGTTTTCCGAAGGACAAATAAACACACGCGCCTTATCATCTTCTCACTCACTCACTCACTCACTCACTCTCTCTCTCTCTCTCTCTCTCTCTCTCTCTCTCTCTCTCTCTCTCTCTCTCTCTTTCTCTCTCTGTCATGAACACACAAGATTGAAAGAAACGTCCGAAGAGAACCACATCGAAAGATCCTAGCTTTTTCTATCAAAATTGTCAGAGTGCTTCATGGCTATACAAGACAAGGACTGTGCCCATTTTAGCACCGTATTGCTATGGCCGCAACGTTGATGTGTCTCTCTGGGTCCCTGGGTCGAATCACGCAGCATCAGAGACGTACCGATACCAATGTTCAAAGCATTTGGCATAATTATTATTTTTTACACTCGTTGCATGCTAAAGGTTGATCAAATACACAGTAAGGGTGATTCGCACTAGGAATGCATTTGAGCTCCAAAGCGTGACATACGCATAAAGTCGACGTCACTGGCAGCCCTGACGTCCAACCTGTAGGCACTCATAACGGCATTCTCGTGGATGACAGATGGGACTGTGTATTGCTCTTTCTTTTTGAAAATATTTTAAACTTTTTCTTTTTAGGCACTCATAACGGCATTCTCGTGGATGACAGATGGGACTGTGTATTGCTCTTTCTTTTTGAAAATATTTTAAACTTTTTCTTTTAATGCAACATGGAATATGCCGTTCTGCGCATTGGTAACTAGGCATCTTGTAACCAGTATTCAGAATGGACACTAGGTTTTGATGAGTAAGCTGTGGGGCTATAATAACAGTACTGGAACAAAACGTAGCTCCGCCTACACTGCTGAGTTGACAGCCTTGGTCCTGGCTCTTGAAATGGTTTCTAAATCAAAACATAAGATTATCTCATTCTGTCAGATTCCCTCTCTGCTTTGGAGGTCGTTGCTCGCCATAACTTCAAGCACCTTAGCTTTGAAATTGTTTAAACGATAAACCTCTCTGAAATCGGATGGATACAACATACGTTTGCTTTGATTCCTGGTCATGTAAGCATTCGAGGATATGAGATGGTTGATCCACTTGCCAAGAATGCTAAAAAAAAAAAAAAAAACAAGATGCAAAGCATATAAACGTACTCCCAGCTTATCCTGAATACGGGCGGTATATTCCATAAAGAGAAAATCCTTCTTGGGCTGGTCTAACCGTTAGTAATGGCTATTCTGGTAAACATCACGCATCATCCGTGACCCATAATGCCTACAGATTTTCAGAAAGATCGGCCTAGTACTTTCTGAGATATTCCATAAAAAAAGAAAAACCGTTATGGGTTCTTATAGCCGTTAGTAACGGCCATAACAGTAAACTAAAACGTCAGACATGATCCGTGACCCATAATGAACATATCTGCTGATTTTCACAAGATCGGCCAAGTACTTCCTGAAACATTTCATAAAAAGAAAAAGCTGTTATGGGCCGTTATATAGCCGTTAGTAACGGCTATAACGGTAAACTAAAACATCGGCATCATCCGTAACCATCGTGAACATACCTGCTAATTTTCACAAAGATCTGCCGAGTACTTTTGGAGATATTTCAACAAAAAAAAAAGAAAAAAAGGAAGAAAACCCGTTACAGTCCGTTACAGCTGTTAGTAACGGCTATAACCGCAAACTAAAACATCAGACATCATCTGTGTCCCATAATGAACATACCTCTAATTTTCAGAAAGATCGGCCAAGTACTTTCAGAGATATTTCATGAAGAAGAAAAATCGTTACATGCCGTTAGTAATGGCTATAACGGCAAATTAAAACATCGGGCATTATTCGTGACCCATAATGAACATACATGAATGTTCACAAAGATCGGCCATGTACTTTCTGAGATATTCCATAAAGAAGAAAAACCATTACAGGCCGTTACAGCCGTTAGTAATGGCTATAACGGTAAACTAAAAACATCGGA
>JADBJO010018932.1:15000-27500 GCA_016801955.1 Conus betulinus
TGGACAGAAATGAACCACATGTCCCTGAATGCAAATAAAACGAAATGTATGTATGTGACTACACGGCAAAAAAGGCAAAAAATGAGGTCCCCGTTCACAGCGCTATATGTCAATGACCAAAGGATTGAGGAGGTAACATCTCATAAAGTACTAGGAGCTATCATTGATAATGATTTAACGTGGTACGACCATATTACTGACCTTGGGTAAACGTCTTTCAAAAAGGATTTATCAATTATCAAAAATAAAACATTTTCTGAATCTCCAGTCAAGGAATTATTCTTTCATGCACATATTTTATCTCTCATTGATTATGCGTCTATGTTATGGGATAATTCTAGTGAAACAAATTTGAAACAAATCAATCGTTTACATAAGAGAGCTATAAAGTTAGTGCAATTAAAATCTAATTCCTTGACAGGTGATGACTATAAAAGTTTAGATATTCTTCCATTCAAAGAGAGACTCTTTTTCAATAAATGTTTATGCATGTATAAAGTAGTTAAGGGAATAGCTCCAAAGAAAATTATCCGAAACAAACTTTGCAAATAATGAAAATAGACATGTTCACAAACTTTCGTTTCCTAGACCCCGTAACAATCTTTACAAATCTAGCTTCATATATTCTGGAGGAACGGCATGGAACAATTTATCTTCTTCTTTAAAAGCATGTCCTTCTAAACCACTGTTTAAAAAGCACTGAAACTCCTGTCTGTCTCTCTCTCTCTCTCTCTCTCTCTCTCTCTCTCTCTCCTCTATCTATCTGTGTCTCTCTTCTCTCTGTCTGTCTGTCTGTCTGTTTGGATTCTTTGTCTGCTATCTGTCGCTCTGGCCCTATCTCTCTCTCCCTCCTCTCTCTCTCTCTCTCTCTCTCTCTCTCCCCTCTCTCTCCCTCTCCTCTATCTCTCTCTCTCCTCTCTCTCCTCTCCTCTCTCTCTCCTCTCTCTGCTCTGTCTCTCTCCATCCTGTCCTCTCAAATGTTGTTGGATCTTTCTGTCTCCCCCTCTCCTCTCGCTCTCCTCCTCCTCCTCCTCTCTCGTCTCTCTCTCTCCGTCCTCCCTCTCTCTCTCTCCTCTCTCTCCCTCCTCTCTCTCTCCTCTTCTCCACCTCCCTCCTCGCTCCCCTCTCCATCTCCTCTCTCTCCTCTCTCTCCTCCTCCTCTCTCTCTCATCTTCCACTCTCCCTCACTCATCTCTCTCCCCTCCCCTCTTGTTCTCTTGTCCTCTCTCCTCTCTAATATCTCTCTCTCTCTTCTCTCTCTTTTCCTCTTCTCTCTCATTCTCCTCTCTCACCTCCTCTCTCTCTCTCCCTCTCCTCTCTCTCTCGCCTCTCCCCATGCCTCAGAGCTCTCTCTCTCTTCTCCCTCTCCCATCTCAAGATTATCCATCCCGGATTTGTCCATTGTCCTTCAAAATATTGATTAATGGTTTGTTAATGTTTCATTGTTTTCATTCATGTATATTTCTTTGATGAAAAAAGCTGTAAAGCTTATTCTTTAACCCTCAATAAAGATAATTTTGACTTGACTTGACTTGACTTGACTTGACTTCACACACACACACACACACACACACACACACACACACACACACACACACACACACACACGCCCACACGCACACACACACATACACACACACACACACCACACACACACACACACACACACACACCACACACACGCAGGCACGCACACACACAGAGGTTTGCATGCACGCACTCACGCACGCATGCATACGCACACACACATCCACGCACGCACAATGCCATGCACATACAGACATACGCGTGCGCGTGCATACACATGCATGTACACTCTCTCTCTCTCTCTCTCTCTCTCTCTCTCTCTCTCTCTCTCTCTCTCTTCTTTCTTTCTAGGATAACACACACACACACACACACACACACACACACACACACACACACACACACACACACACACACACACACACACACACGCACGCACGCACTCACGCACGCACGCACACACACATGCACATGGACATGCACACACACAGACACATAGACAAGCGCATACACACACATACGCATGCGTGTGCGAGCGCGCGCGCAGAGGCGCGTGTGTGTGATGTGAACGCATGCCTCTGACACGATTTTTCCTTGAAAGGTACAATTTATCATTTGTTTTAAAATATTTTTTTAACCCTTTATAGTCGTTGACAGATATCTGACACAATCTTGAACCTGTGTGATTTATGGCCAAGAGCCTGTTCCGCGCCTACTGAGGAGCATTGATGTCTGAACCTGCGCTTTTTAACATTTAATGGATGGTGGCTAGGCTGCTTCCATTCTTTTAAGTTATGAAAAAAAATACCTGTTGCCACATTGTGACATCGTTTACTATTACAATACTACAGACTGCTCTATTTCTAATCTAGGTTCCCTTTGAAAGCGCATTGCCATACGGTAGAGTTCATCCTTTTGTTTTGCCCTTTTCCAGTAGGCTTTTGCTTTTGTTAAAGTGGGTTTTACTTATTTTACTGAGAGAGATGGGATAACAGCTTTATAAATTATGATATCACAACCACTCAGAAGAAAATGGCCTACAGCAACTCCTCCCCAGACCAAGCTGTTCGAAAGTAAATTGAGTCTAGAGGCCATGCCTACATTAGTATCCCAAGTTGTACGAAATAATAAGCCTGTGAGTCAGAGAGAGAGAGAGAGAGAGAGAGAGAGAGAGAGAGAGGTTAGACGTGTCAGTGTGTGTTCCAGTTTAGCCCTCTGTAACTGTCGCTGGCTAGTCGGACGGTAAGTTACCAAGCTGAAAGTAAACAAACCATAGCAGGTAGCGTGATGGACTGATGACCTTATCTTTCGTTGCAAACACAGTTCTGACCATTACGAACAAGATCAATAGCTTCATGTTGACGTCATTTGAAACGAATGTATTTTCTGTCTTTGCCATATTGTCAGCTCTCTCTCTCTCTCTCTCTCTCTCTCTCTCTCTCTCTCTCTCTCTCTCTTCATTCATAAAGAGGATTGTGGTTGAAAGGTATTTCTGAATTGTTATCCAGGGAATATGATCCTGCTCTTTTTTGTTTCTTTATGACTGATGTTATGACTGGTGCTAGCTTCATTGTGGGTTGAGATTCCTTGGCGGCAGTGATCAACATTCCCGGTTACTGTGGATTGATTCAGTCCATACATCATCAATACACCATCAACGATATTAAAACGTCACAGAGAATCCATAGTTATTCTTAAAAAACATATGATGATGTAAGTCAGTATTTGTGCATTCAAGGAAGATTGACAGAAAGCTTTAAAAAGAAAACGTAAAAGTATTAGAAAAGAAGGTAATGAAAGGAAGGGTGAATGATGAAAGAATGGATGGTGAATATCAATATTAGATGGCTTACCTTTAAATTATAAAGATAACATATGACACTGGAACGGGAAACGAATAAAAAGTTTTTTGGAAGAAACAAACGTAGACTAATCCACAGTCGCTTCCAAAACATGCAACAGCGGACATCTGTTCTTACAAGTCGGTTTAATACTTCCTTGTCAATTATGTAAGTTGGGTAAGGTAAAATCCAGGTTGACTACTGGGAAAGAGTGTTTGTAGGTTTGTGAGGATTAACACATTTGTTTATGGAATCGATTATTGTGTGTGTGTGTGTGTGTGTGTGTGTGTGTGTGTGTGTGTGTGTGTGTGTGTGTGTGTGGCACTGTGGGTGAAAGCTTACTGAAAGAAAATTTTAGTTTGTGAGAACCTGTCAAGGTATCTTTAAAAAGTATGTATTATAATTTTGTGTGAACAGCTGGAAAGAATTCGTATGTGAACAATGTACAAAGTTTACTTGTTAATGAAAAGGGTGAATCTTGTTTTGTTTGACTGGTTGTCTGTCGACGTTACTTGAGCAAGGGTCTGGCACTATGCCTCATGCAGACTGAAGCATCACTTATCATCCGTTGGTATGGGGTCAGTCAGATGGCGTTGGCTGCTGTTGACAGGCACTTGGCAAGCTCCTGCAGGTCTGGTCTGTGTGATACCAGCTTATGGGTAGACATGAGTGTATGGATGTATACATGGTAGCAAGTATCCTTGTGTGTGTGTGTGTGTGTGTGTGTGTGTGTGTGTGTGTGTGTGTGTGTGTGTGTGTGTGTGTGTGTGTGTGTGCGCGCGCGCGCGTACTCTGTTAAGTCGAGGTTTATCCTTTAGTTATGTGCGTGTATGTATGTGTGTGAGGAGTGGTGTGTGTGTGTGTGTGTGTGTGTGTGTGTGTGTGTGTGTGTGTGTGTGTGTGTGTGTGTGTGTGGTGCGCGTGCGTGCGTGCGTGCGTGCGTGTGTGCATGCGTACGTGCATGCTCGCGCGCGGTGCGCGCGCGCGTGTGTGTGTATGTATGCATGTGTGTGTGTGTGTGTGTAGGGGGGTGGGGGGGGGGGGTGGGGGGTGACGGTGGGGGGTGGCGCGCGCGCTCGCATGTGTATGTGTGTCTGTGGCGGGAGGGGGGAGGGGGGGAGGGAGGGGGTGTCAACAGAACAGATTGATACAGAGTACCAAGTGGTTTCCGTTGGTATGTGGTCAGTCACATGTCTTTGGCTGCTGTGATAGGCAGTTGGCGAGCTCCAGCAGGTCTGGTCTGTGTAATGCCTGCTTTAAATGTGTGGACACAAGTGTGTGGATGTTTACATGGTAGCAAGTATCCTTGAGAGTGTGTGTGTGTGTGTGTGTGTGTGTGTGTGTGTGTGTGTGTGTGTGTGTGTGTGTGTGTGTGTGTGTGTGGTATCTGTTTTTGTATGGATACGATTGCCCAAAAGAGTAAGATCAGATCAAAACTAACGTTAAAGATCTAATGAAGATTACAGACATATGCCCAGGTGCAACATACTTCATAAACCAAACAAACATTAATTTCACAACTCTGGAGATCAACACAACAGATTGCCGCAATGTAAACTTCCCAATGTCATTTGAAGTTCACCAAAGTATAGTTCATGGGATGTGTGATGCATTCACCACGTTTTGTCAGGTGCGAGTAAACGTTCCACCCGGTATGCACCCACTTGCACGTATACATTTAAGTTCATTCTGGTGTGAGTCAGGCGTGTTCTACACAAAATTAGTGGAATGTGGTAAAGGGCTACCATGGTATTTGGAGGGAAAATCATTGGCTGCGTTTTTAAGTTGCAATACATATTTCTTTGACAATCTCTTTGTGTATTCAAGAACGCGTTCTTTGCAAGTTTTAACCATGAACAAATCATTCGTTCATACTGATATCAACCAGAACAAGACATCAATGTAATTACAAAATACATTTCTAAACATTCTTGGTATGTTACAGTACCAAAGCTACCATATCATGTTGATATGAATTGCGAAAGTGATTTAAAAGTACCTGACCGAAATGTCGTTATCATTAGTATCCATCGAGCAAACTGGCCTGAATACTGTTCTGAGGATTGGAAATCAAAACTGGAACTGATTTACACACAGCACCCAACACATCTCAGCCGCGTGTTGCACGTGTATGTATGGACTGTTTTTTCACCAGCTTTTGTCATTGAGACATCATACCTACGAATACTTTTCCCTGTGATCGAACTGGTCTGAGCATTTATTTTGCAGTATTACCTGAGAACGATCAGCCGCAAAAACTGCCCAACGGTGTCTTTAACTGCTCAGTAAATCATTATTCTAAATTTCACAGCCACTTTTACTGCAACCAAAAACCAGAGTGTGAAGATGGACGAGATGAAACAGAACACTGTCCTTTCAGCAGTCCTGGATGTCAGGGAATGGTGGCTTCACGTAATAAATGTTTTAAGTTAATCACGTCGGAATTAAAGATACCTGTGGCGCTGCTTTCTTATGAATGTCAAGCAATTGGGGGAATACTGGCTTCAATTAAAACAAGGAGGAACAGAGGGACTCTCTTCATATTCTTCAAAAGTTTTTCGATTCCGGAAACACAGCTTTTGGTTACACCACAGGTTGGGTCGAACAACTGTTTTTTGTACAGCAGGTTTCGCAAATGGTCAGATAATACTTTTATCTACTATACAAACCACCTTGTAGTAGAAGGTGTATACGCTCCCTCACGAATCTTGAAGCAGTATCTCTTTGAATCAATTGCTGTTTTACCAAGAGTTGAAGATGTTATATCCACGAAATATTTACGTGCACTGTGCGAAATAAAATCGCAGTCAGTCATGGAGTGTTCTTCAAACATCGCACTAACACGCAAACAGTCACTCCAAAACAGATTAACAGATACGTCACAGTTTTTGTTTCTGTGTCCAAACAACCAGATCACACACGTATTTTTGTCATGTGATGTTCACAGCCACTGTGGGAATCCAAGAGTTTCACAGTTCTGCACGGTGCCGAACGTGACTGATCAGCAGACGTCTAAGGAATTCTTTCCTGAGGGATTCACATTCTCCACTTACGCCATGTTCATGTGTGATGATGACGTCACAACCGTACAGTTCACATTAGCGTGTGACTTCCGTCAGGACTGTTCAGACAACAGTGACGAGTCATTTTGTGAGCATCATCCACGTCATGGATTTCTGTGTTCCAATGGTCAGTATGTGCTACATAGTCAACGGTGCAACGACTTTTCAGACTGTGTGGATGATTCAGATGAGATAAACTGTGCTGAAGATAGAGAGCAACCCATGTCCCTACTGCAGTAAGGCCAGTGATGGAGACAAGACAGGACGATTTTATATCAACCTGGATGGCACTGGATATTTCACTCAGGAGGTGATGAAAACTGACGAATCTTGTCCTGACAGCCATTACCGTTGTACTGCTGAGCTGTTCAACTGTCTTCCTGTCTACACTCGATGCAATGGATATTCAGACTGTACTTATGGAGAGGATGAACAAGACTGTGAGCGATTGACATGTCCTGGATTCTATCACTGTCGAGCTTCCAGAACGTGTGTGCATGGAGACAGTCTGTTGTGATGGGTGGGGTCAGTGTCCACAGCGGGATGATGAACTGATGTGTGACAGGACCTGTCCTCCAGGCTGTCTGTGCCAAGGTCACTCCTTCATGTGCAGTCATTCTTTTCCTGTTGACCGTTTTCTTCATCTTCGATACGTTGACGCCACAGGTTCGCTGATGTCACCGAGTGATTTTACCAAGATATCATACCTTGTCCGCCTGCATTTGTCTTATTGCTCTCTGGTTAATATTTCACCATATAAAGCTTGAAAATTTGCAGTTCATAGATCTTGCAAACAATCAATTGAGAACTGTCGATATAAGTGCTTTCTTTCTGTTACCTAATTTACACAGTTTGCAACTGAAACACAACCCTCTGAGCGAAGTAACAATTACAAATGTCAAAACCATTCACTTTGCCTTGAGGCAAGTTGATACTTCAAATACACGTTTAACGACAGTGAACAATATTGTATGTGCATATCTTCCTCGTGCAAAGTATTTGAATGTTTCTTTTTCTGCCATCCGAGTCATTGGATCCGTTGGTTTCAAGAACATTCCACTACTAACTGAATTGGACATACAAGGCAACCCAGTGGCATATTTTCCGTTTGACGTGTATTCTGGGTCAACACATTTAAACAAGATTTTTCTCATCAAACTACAGATTTTGCTGTGAAAATATACTCCCCAAAGGGTTAGACAAGTTAAATTGTTTTGCCCCTGACACTATACTTCCTTCATGTACAACACTGATACCAACACAGATGTACAAGGCTTTCTTTTGGTTGATCAGTTTTATGTGCCATTTTAGGCAATTTGCTTTGTTGTATGATTTTGTTTTTAACCCGTAGCATGGTTGGAAGCAGCTTTGTGACTGCCATCTCTCATCTTCAGTTTGCCAATATTCTAATGGGAATTCATGTCAGCATTGGCCTTGTGTCAGATGCCCTTGTTTCACGGAATGTACATCCAAGCTGAACAATCCTGGACTAGCAGTATGACTTGCAAGGTGACTGCCTTGATATCTCTTTTGTCTAGTGAAGTGTCCATTTTGATCATTTGGCTCATCGTTTTAGATCATATATCTACACTTTGCATCATGGAGCGTTCGTTACATTATCATGACAAGATAACTGTCGTAGCTTGTACATCTGCATGGATTGTTGGACTCTTGTTGTCGTTTGTACCATTTTTTTCCTGGATTGTCACACTGGGGCTATGTGGACAGTCTGGTTTGTGCCGTCTGGCATTATTTGATCAATACGAATCGAACCAAAGGTTCAGATGGTTCACAGTTACTGTGACAGCAAACTGTATTTTTCTGTAATGATTGTTGCTGGTCAGACTGCTATCTACAGGCAAACACCTAAATACAGAAATAACACTGGAATCTGCAAAGAGACCCTATTATTCCTCAGCCCACATAATAGGCAAAGTGGCGATGACAGACGCTGTGTGCTGGTTTCTGCTTCGGATTGTGACAATGATGTCTTCACACCATGTCACTGGATTCAGCAAACTCCATGACGCCTTAGTTGTATTCCTGCTACCTCTCAACTCGGCCCTCAACCCACTTCTCTACCTGTGGACTGTGGCCACACAGCGACGAGGACAGGCACAAGAACAGAGGGTGATAAAAATACTAACATCACAACTTGTGAGCAAAGAAAATGTTAATCTAAACAGTACACAAATAAATGAAATGAATAATGAAATAAATACTTGAATATTGAATAAATGCAGAAATGAATGACTAGGTAATTAAATAACTAAACAAACAAATAGATACATAAATAGATAAATGGATAAAATATAATAAATTATAAATAATTGATAATAAATTCATTGATAAATACATGCTTTAATCAAAGACCGATCAGTCATGCTTCTGACGTGTGTCTCAGAGCGTCTCTCTCTCTCTCTCTCTCTCTCTCTCTCTCTCTCTCTCTGTCTCTCTGTCTCTCTCTCTCTCTCTCTAGCTATGCCTCAGAGACAGCAGCACACACACGACATAAGCCCGTGCATAATATAAAAGGATGAAAACTCAGTTTGTTTCACAAGCGCTCAAAGCTCATTTAAAGGAAAAACCCCGTTCTCAACAGAAATGCTAGGAGATATGGAATGCGTCACATTCTCAAAAGAAAAAAAAAACATATGGCTATGCCCCCACGTCGCAAGTTCTAGGCTCAAATTGAACAGATTAAAGTCATACTGAAAGACACGATTAATGAAGAGAATACCAATGGAGAAATATGGGCGGAACAGGGCCATTGTGTCAGCAGTATCTCACAAATCAGGAGTTGCACAAACAATGATTATGCATTTGTACGATTGATAGGAGAATCAAAAGAAGTAACAACTGCCTTTAAGTTTCCCAGGGCACAGTATACAGCGTGCTTCTGGCTGGCTTGCTGGGTGAAGGGGTCCACCATGCAGACATTTTCTTCAAAATCTTTGACCACGTTGGACTTTCTCAGTGTTTATGTGGTGACACTTAGGTTCTAATAACTGACTTTCTCAGTACTTTTATGTGGTGACACTTGGGCTATAGTCATTTGACCTGATAGAAGCGGCATATGGAAGAGTGGTTTCACCGGAAATAAGATTTCTGCCTTTTCAGTTCAAACGTTCATTAATCTCTTTTTTCTGTACTTGTGTGATCGGCTTGAACTGAGTTCTTTAGCACACACACACACACACACACACACACACACACACACACACACACACACACACACACACAGAGAGAGAGAGAGAGAGAGAGAGAGAGAGAGAGAGAGGAGAGAGAGAGAGAGAGAGAGAGAGAGAGAGAGAGAGTTGGAAAAATACCAAAAAAAATACGGTACCCTAAATTAGGACCAAACTCAAAAACTTCAGATCGATTTGCTTAAGTGAAAAGGAAACTGATGCGCTGCTTAAATTGTCAAGAAATTGTGGGAACAGAGGCGGCGGAAGAGGAGGGTTAATGAAATTGGACAAAATCTCCCTCCCCCTCCCTCCCCACCCCTCTGTCTGTCTGTCTGTCTGTCTGTCTGTCTGTCTGTCTGTCTGTCTGTCTGTCTGTCTCTCTCTCTCTCTCTCTCTCTCTCTCTCTGGGAGACGTGACAAGCAACCTGCAGAATGTGGATCACTGTGTAATTGTCCCATTGTTCTACTGTGGGGGACTGACGCAGAGTGACAACCTGTACTTTTTGTCAGTAAGTCTAGCTGGTGCCCGCCTTCAGCCCCTCTTGTCTTCAGGGCGTCACGTGGCTCCATTTTGCCACACTACGTTACCTTTACGTTGAAGAGCGCCACGCAGGAGCCTGCCATACTGTTCACCATTCTGACACTATGAACCGAAATTGTGGTGTCACCTTCAGTTTACTCCTCATGCTTTTGTTCCGAGGCTGTTTTTCTATGTTGTGAAGACATCGAGCAGAACCCTGGATCCAACAATCTCTGGCTGCTAACAGTAAACAGCCAGAGTACCACAACAGGCTGCAGGACCAGCAGGGACTGGACAGACAGCTTCCTTGGCCAGTGGGCAGACGACTTTGACTCCACTTCAGCAGCCAGTATTTACTATTGTCATGAAAAAGTTGACCATACGTTTTGTGACTTAGAGAGAAGGCCAAAAGGCCTTCGCCACCAATTTGCTGTATTATGTAGTAGGGTTCATGGTCTGCGTGGGAAAGCGGGGATTTTGAGAAAGGACAACATGGGCTAAACAAAGAAGAGCTCTGTTTTTTTGTTTTTTTTTTAGCTCAAGTGGAAAACCTTGAGAGAAAAACCCAGATGATTTAAAGTGTTGTTCTGAACGTACCAATCTTATTTCTATGGTGTCCCTAGGCCCATAGCAAGAGTCAAATGAACAGGCTAAGGGAAGGATACATGATTGCCAGCAAATATGACCATACAGGTAATGTTGATTTTTGACTGTGTGCCAAGTTGAATTCGAAACCCGGCTGCCCCATTATTGCTGGCTGCTCTTTCAACAAAGTCAGCATCCATAAAACCAAAGCTAAATTGACAGGCAGCAATGTATTTGTTGCGCACGATTTCTTCTTTCGCATCAGATCACAGATCAGATTCACAGCTAGAATGATGGTGTCTTCTCCAGTCATAAACCAACGTTATACACAATGATGGATGAATAAGGCAATGGTACACCAAGGTTGCACACTATGATGGATGAAGAAGGCAATGGTACATTAAAGTTATACACTATGATGGATGAATAAGGCAATGGTACACCATGGTTATACACTATGATGGATGAATAAGGCAATGGTACATTAAGGTTATACACAATGATGGACGAATAAGGCAATGGTACGTCAAAGTTATACACAATGATGGATAAGGCAATGGCACACCAAGGTTATACACAATGATGGACGAAGTAGGCAATGGTACACTAGTACCTATGTTATACACAATGATGGACGAAGAAGACAACGGTGCATTAAGGTTACACACAGTGATGGATGAATAAGGAATGGTACACCAAGGTTACACAATGATTAATGAATGAGGAAATTGGTCGAAGCGGCACAGCGGCCTGAAGAAATGCAAGAGGAGAGAACCTTTTCGTCTGCAATTAAAAGAATTTAAAAATAAACTTAAAGGACAAAAAGAAAAAACACTATTCCTCCGGGACGAAAGGGATAAACAAATTGCGAGACGAAACACGACGTTTTGTCTTCTTTGGTCTTCTTCAGGCGAGACAAATGTTGTTTTTCGTGTTATTTATCTTACCTGAAGAAGACCAAAGAGGTCGAAACGCGTCGTTTAAAGTCTTGTAGTTTGTTTCTTCCTTTCATCCGGCGGAATCGCGTTTTTCTTTTAAGTTTGTTGCCTCTCTCTCTCTCTCTCTCTCTCTCTCTCTCTCTCTCTCTCTCTCTCTCTCACACACACACACACACACACACACACACACACACACACACACACACACACACACACACACACACACACACTTCTCCCCTTCCTGCCCCAGCACACCTGTAGTCAGCAGCCTACCTTCACCCAGCTTGTTCCAGAGGCCCCGGTGTCGCCATAGGTACCGACCCGGTGCCAGACCTGTCCAGTCTCATCCACTCCCCACAGCCCCGAGGCCCCGGCAGACAGCCGCTTCATGCCGCCCCCCGCTCTTTCCCATCCACTTCCTTCCTTTGTTGTGTTGGTGATTCCTGAAAGACATGTACCCTGGCCTGCTGAGCTGGGTCAGTGGACCGACTGACACACAATAGTGTTTAGCAGTTTACGTTCATATGATTAGAGTATCAGTGGTACATAAGATGATCAAGTGATCACAATAGTGTTGAGCAATTTAGATGGACAAAACTCGATCATTCCTACAGTCACAGTCACACACACACACACACACACACACACACACACACACACACACACACACATACACACACGCGCGCGCGCGCGCGCACTCACGCACACACTCATACACACACACACGCGCGCGCGCGCGCGCGCACGCGCGCGCGCTCGCTCACGCGCGATATATAAACATATACATGAACACGCGCACGCGCACGCGCTCACTCACTCACACACACACACACACACAC
>JADBJO010018932.1:32500-34324 GCA_016801955.1 Conus betulinus
CAGTTTCCAGCCTGCTCACATCTGGAAAGAGAGTGATTTGTGATGTAACAAGACATACTCAGCATGACCTATGTGTAAAACACTGGCGGTTGATAATCATGGGGGATTAAACCAGGAGGCATCAGCTATGACATACGAAGAACCAAAGCACTATCTCACAGGGACAACAGCAACAGACATTTTTTTCTCTCTGATATCATAACATTCGGCAATATATTTAGCAAACAGACGAAGAATATTTCCATCATCCGAAGATAATAGTTCAATCAAAGTAAATGGTCTTTCTGGCATTAAATTAAACAGTTTTTTTTTTTTTTTCCTTTTATCTTCATATGCCTTGCATTGAAAAAAAAAGTGCTCTTCATCTTCCTTACTGTTATCTGGACACACACACACACATCATCATCAACAAAAACTTCATTGCAAAACCATTTCTTATTTGCTTTAAAACCAAGGGTCCGACTTCTAAATCTGGCCAATATGCTTCTATGCCATTTATTAGTAACAGATTTCAAAAACATTTCCGGCTGTAGAATACTTTTAAAGGAATAAAACCATGAATACTTGTCATTTTCTTCCATTTTTGAATGCCAATTCTGTTTATAGCAGGCTATCAAGCGATCCCTAAATTCTGACATAAATGCCCTTTCGTTCCCTACCTCTTTGCTAAGCCACACAATACCAAACCCATTAATAGTTAACATGTTGTTTACTTTACTAACCCAGTTGCAGTGTCCACTTTCCATTTGTAAATATAGCATATCATATGCTTGTCTACATAGCCTTGATGTTGGAAGTTGTGTCAATTTTAACCAATACTTAATAGATTTTGAAAACGTTTGAATGAATAAAGGATATCTTCCAGAATCACCATAAGCCATTGTGTTTGATGAATGCAGTGGAATGTTCATGAATCTTTTAATAGCCATAGTATGTACCTTCTCCATTTCCAGATTTTCTTCTAATCCCCAAACTTCTGCAGCATAAGTCAGCATAGGCGCTATTTGTGAGTCAAATAACTTCCAGAACAAAGAAGGGTCAATGCTATTAAGTCTTTTCATGCATCTTAGAATTTCTACAACCCCCTTCTTACCCCCTTCTGCCGATTTCACGCCACCCTGCATTTAGACTTAAACGAGTTGTAAATAACATCCCCAAATATTTGTAACTATTGGTTACTTTTACTTCTACATCTCCATACCACCACTTTTCATGCTGGGATAAATAACCACCCATCCGAAAGACAATAATTTTTGTTTTCTCTAGATTAACACTTAATTGAAGTCTATCTCTGCTTCATTTTTTAAAACATTTATTTGATTTTGCAACCCAACAACAGTACTAGAGAAAGATTACATCATCTGCAAATAAAAGCATAAACAGTTCAACAGCACCTGCAATCAACTGTATACCATGTTTGCCTTTATGTGACATTTCTAAAGCTATCTCATTTATAAAAAATGCAAACATTTGAGGGCTCAATAGACAACCTTGCTTCACTCCTCTAGGACAATTGAATAAGTCACTGTACAATCCTTTCTCACGAACACACATGCTAAAACTGAATTATATACACCACGAAGAGCATAGTACAATTTTCCTTAAACCCCTGTTTTTCTAAGAACTTGCCACAACACATTTCTGTTAACAGAATCAAAAGCCTTTTTCTCCTTTTTTCAGCCCATTGTGTCAATCTTCTATTCAAAACGTGAGTATATACTTTACTAATTATACTTGTGAGAGCTACACCTCTATAATTGTCTGGGTTATTTGGGTCTCCTTTTTTGTGGATGGGTACAATAATGGATGTTGACCACGACAGGG
>JADBJO010018933.1:0-17500 GCA_016801955.1 Conus betulinus
GAGTCTCCTATGAATACAGATCCCAGCCTGCAAACACACAGTTCCTACGGCCAAGGCAGCCACAATGAATTATTTTACCCCTTATCCAACTACAGTGTGCAGAGTTCCTTAGGCCATCAGTATGTTTACACATAGCATAATATAAGTCAACCCTTTTCATGACCACAACTTTTCTCCACCCCCCAAAAGCAACAACAACAACAAACAACAACATTCAACATGCATCCTTCCTGTACGCACACCCAAACCCAATGTCTTAAGGTGTTATATCGCCACAAAAAAAAAAAAAAAAAAAAAACTCAACACAAAGGAATACAGGCCACACGACGACGACCTTGACAGTCTCACGACGGCGACGGCGACGATGTCCAGACGAAATCTGCCTGCCGAAGGCGCGGATGACACAGGTGATGGTGACATTCGGAGCTTCCACACTATCAGTGGCATTCGCAGTCTCTGCCAATACAACGGCGACAGCGATGACTGCCACCAACAACAGTGACAAACTCACACCCACGGCGGCGACGACGCACATCAATGGCGGCGATCACGGAGAGAGGTGTCGGCGATACGGGGAATCAGCAGCGGCGGCGACAACAGCAACGACGCCACCAGCAACGGCGATAAACAGCCACGGTCGACACAGCAACAGCGCCAGCAGCAACAGCGACACCAGCAATGGTGCCAGCAGCAACAGTAGCACCTCAACGGCACCAGCAGCAACGGCGCCAGCAGCGACGGCGCCAGCAACAAAAGACGCCTGCAGCAACGGCGACAGCAGCAACGGCGCCAGCAGCAACGGCTCAGCAGCAGCAATGGCGACGCTAATGGCCAGACTGTGAAGACCCGACGGGATGGGGAGGAAGGGAAAAGGGATGTAGCCTTGGAAAAAAGGGGAAAGACTGGGACAACAGTCGGGCACAGCAGGATGGGGAGTGCAGGTGGGGTAACTGCAGGCACCTGCCACGATCTCCGGACAGTCAGGGACAGGAATGCCCCGACTAAAACGGCCCTGCACTGCCTGGTGTACCGGGTCACAGGATGGTGGGAATGCGCCCTCACCTGCACTTGAGATGGCTGTTACCCTCCAACCGTGGATATGCATAACTACATACATCACTAATGTAACCCCTTAGTTCGCCCCTTCCCAGGATTTCCTTTTCGCGCCCCACAGCCTATTAGCTCTATAAGCGAGTTACATCTATCACCATCTCACTTTGTTTATACCACCAAGTTACACTCCTCCTTGCGTTGCAGCATACACAAGGGCTACTTCATAATACACCTTCCAACACACACATTCTCAGTCATATTGTAACGTCCACAACCAATATGTCTCGATTCCAAAGAAAACCAACGGGACATAACGACTATACCTCCGCACCAATCACCCAAGGCATGAACATTCTCCCACAAATCGCCCGCAATGTAGGAACAATCTTAACCTATATTATTGATTAGGGTACCACCCTATATAAAACCGCGCTGCTCGACACTAGTACCTCTTCATACAACTACACAATACTTATCCTTTCCAGTAACTTCCATGACACGGCACAATCATAACCTCTACAGCACCCAGTGGCAACACACCCTGTCTATGCTTCTCGAAAGCATTTCCATACGAACCCCCTGACACGAATAAGTACTAAATCAATGCTAACACACCAGGATCGAACCAATGACAACTATTTATATTTTCGTTCAAAACTTCATAATCAAATTTTCTTCTTTTCTATTTTTCCTTTTACACTGTTTCCACCCTCTCAACACAACCCGCTGGTCAAAACCCACCAACAACACACTTTTCTCAGCTTGCTTCGTTTTAGTCTTTATTTTCCCATTTTTTCATTTTCTATTTCCCAAAGAAAAAACTCGAAATTGATTCAAATCATGAGCTCATATTATTTACACCTTTGTACAAGTTGACAAATGTGCACAAGACAACGCTATACTCAACTAACACGACACTATTATCACCTTAATAAACTCAACATACCTGTTACAACACAAAACGACGACAACTGCGGCTGGCCACCCCAGCACCTGAACCTCAGGGTCGCAGCACACCGAAACACCGATACCTGCGCTCGACCAAGAGCAAAACGCTCACGAGGGTCGGCTCACCATATTGACCGAAGTCAGACTCACAGCACAAACGCTGGCACCCAGAGCGAGAGCCGAACTGCTCCTCACCAAGGATCTTGACCGAAGTGCTAGCCACCTGGCCCCACCAAACTTTAATGCTTGATGACTCAGCACTCACTCCTTGCTGAGTTTTGAACTCTACACAAACCGCACGAGAAACGGGACTCCACACAGACCACACGAACAGGAACAGGAGACAGTAGGCTAACCCCCTCTCTCCCCACACTTATCCTTTCCCTGCCTGTGCATGGTAGCACACGCACACCCAATATATGAATGGAACGTACAGGTATCTAACACCTCCCACCATCCTTCCTGAACCCACAACTACCATATATGGCCCGGTAAGCCTACACCCCCATCGTGGAATAATGCTACAGATAGGTACAGAGACGTCGGCGCGTCTGTATGATTTCCACACTGAGATCGGTGACAATACCCCCCCTGCCAAAGATTTTAACCACAAACTTGTTTTTGTTAAAATCAACAGATCACAACTACACCGATCCACCTGTTAACCCTCCTGCAAAAGTCTCTCACATCGCTCGACCTGCTGAAACCCTAGCGTGATACCCAACGAAATCTTCCCTCCAATGCACTCAGCATCCCAGTCACCTCGACTCCCAGAACTACAGCATGTAACCCCTCAATATCGGCTTAAGTAATCAGCCGCGACATTCTCACGATCTGGGATTGCCTGCACTGTGAACTGAAAGGGCTGAAGCTGCAATGCCCATCTAGTGGGTCCTTCCACTGGCAGACTTCATCCTCTCTAAATACTGAAGAGGCGAGTCGTCTGTCTGTACCACAAACGGCGCCCCATACAAGTAGGATTGAAACTTTTGGATACCCCACACCATGGCCAAGCACTCCTTCTCCAATGTGGGGTAGTTCAGTTTCGCCTTGTTCAGTTCCATGACCGACATCGTCTCCACCTCGTCCGGGCCCAGTGCGTCCCCCTCCAGGGACCCCGCCGACCCTGCGCTGTGCTGGCTGGCGCTGCAGCAGTCCGAGGTGCCCCCTTGTCCACTGTGCTCTGACACGCCAGACAAGACTGGCAGTAACGACGGATATCAGCGCACATCTCTGGCCAGTAAAAGTTTCCGAACACCCCGATCCTTGGTCTTTGCTGCTCCCAGGTGACCAGACATCGGAATGTCATGCCCCAGAGTCATCACAGACACACGTAACTCAACGGGTACGCACACCCCTGGGTGACGTTTTTCCCGTGGCCCCTGATACCTCCTCATCAACACTCCAGCCTTCCTGAAGTATTGGACCTGTCCGTACTTCGTCTGGAAAACGGTGCCCTGCTGGCAAGCCTCTCTCGCCTTACTGAGCGTGCCATCCTTGTCCTGCAACTGGGTCAACTTCTCTGGTGTGACATCCAACACAGTCTCCTTCACCGGTAGAGGAAGCACCCCTTGCTGTTCTCTCTTCCTCTGGGCCCTGGTCACTACAGCACTGACCAATGTGGGGTCAGCAGCATACACGGGAACTCTCGTCCATCCCGAATCTCCTTCCTTCCTGGCAAAGTTCCCTATCAGCACCTCCTCCATAACCAGCTGACCATAACCAATACCTCTGTCCTGCCCTGGATAAACGGGGTGACAACATCCACGACGGCCACTGGCAACAAGCTCTGGCACCTAGACGACGCCAAGACCACCGGTACCGACTCTCCTGTGTAAGCATCTCTCGAGACAAGCCTCTCAGCAACGACGGTATATCCTGCTCCTCTGTCGCGTAATGCATTGGCAGGAACCCCATTGACCGTAACCACACACCGAGGGTTGTACTCTTTGTTAGCACAAGGGCCACATAAGGTGGGCAGTGCCTGACCCGTGCTCTCCCTCCTACTCCAGACAGCGTGTAACCCACTAGATTCTGGACACCTCCTAGCAACATGCCCGGGCTTCCTGCAATTGTAAACACACCAGCAAAGACCTCGGGTTTTGCGGACTATTCCTCTTCCCGCCATTTCTTGACTGGCTGGGCGTCTGACTTGGCGGTGGGTTTTTCCTCCTTGACTTCCCTTGGGTCCATCAGCTGGATCCTCTCCTCGGGGCTGAACCGATTTAGCCTCCCTGCCCAGGCGTTTGGCCTCGGCCAGTACAGTGGCTTCTCTAGCTACCTCATCTGCCGTCTGAGGACATGTCCACTTCACCTCCACCGTGAACTCTGGATTAAGGAGCTGGAAGAATTGCTCCTGTAGGATCAGATCCTTGACATCCTCCGCATCATTCTCATCCTTCCCTGCTGCTGTGCACCACAAGGAAAACCAGCGCCTCATTTTTGCTAGCAGCTGACCAAAAGTCTCAGCAGCATCCTTCTTCACCGACCGAAACTTCTTCCTATAGGCCTCGGCGTCCAGGCGAAAGTGCTTAAACAAAGCGCTTTTAACCGCTGTATAGGAAACCCAACTCCTCCGCACGGAGTCGCAGGACCGCTTCCCTTGCCTTCCCTCGAAGTAATGCGATCAGACGGGTGGGCCACGACGTCTGGGACCATTTGCACAGCTCAGCGACTCGCTCAGAGTGTGCTATAAACGCATCCACATCGTCTCCATCACCTAAAGGATCTAGGTGGACATGCTTGGTCTCTTCATCCTCGATGAAACGCTCACGGTACGTTGCCTCGCCTACGACCTGAAGCTCTCTCAAAGTGAACTCCCTCTTCCTGGCCTCCCTTCTTCCTGATCCAACCGCCTCTGTCAAATCCTCTCTTCCTCCTCCCTCTCTTTTCGCCTAGCTGCCTCCGCCACCTTCAGGTCCAGCTCAAACTCTCGGGCTCCTCTCTCTTCTTCACGGACTATCCTCTCCTCTTTATCCTTCTGCTGCTGTCGAACTCTCGCCTCCTCACGGGCCATCCTCTCTTCCTCATCCCTCTGTTGCTGTCGAATCCTCTCTTCCTCATCCTTCTGTTGCAGCCTAGCCATCTGCTGCTCAGTAGCTTCTCTCTCTTGTTCAACCTTGACCGAGTCAGAAACAAACCGAGCCAAAGCATCCCCTGCCAATCCCATTTCGGAACCTATCCTCCCAAACTGGCGATACAGCTCAGTCACATCCATATCAGCCCTTCCTGATACCGCGCCCCTAGCGCCCTTCTCATGCCTGACTTCCTGAGCTGCCATGACGTCCCCTGGTTTGTATTGCGGGTTAGCCCGTGTGTGACGAGGCATGACATACCGACCCTACCGTCACCACAACACAATCCAACACCCTAAAGTCAACCGACCAACCTGGCCCACCTCCGCCGGCTCCAGCTCTTCAAAGAGAGACTGTCCCTCAAATGTATGGGCAAAACTCCAATCAGCCACACCTGACACCTCACAGTAGATTCTACGTTCCTCAACCACAGCGGACAACCAGCGAACACTTCCTCCCGCTATCCAACCCCCTGGAAAAAAACTGGGTACTTTGCTAGTCATCACCCTGGATAACCAACCGACCGCTGCACTAAATCTCTGGACCAAAACGTCTTTTTTTTTTTTATTTTTATTTATATTTTTTTTTAACTGACACTAAGCACCACTATCAAAACACACAGTACCATCACTTACTTACTACCACATTAAGTGCCCTGTCCTACGCCTGGAAAACATATTGCCAGACAGGTACACTAACGTACCTACCTCCCTGTATAGGGGTACGCGCCCTCCAACCTCCCACTAACTACCAAGCACACGACACAGACACGGACTAAGACACCCCCCTTCTGACCCTGCCTATACTACCTTTCACCTACACAACACAAACTCCCAAGGGGTACCCCGCATCTCCACCATATTGTCACGGGACGCTAAGCCGGACATAAAAAAAAAACAACCCCCACAAAATTCTATTCACAACAAAACAATCAATGAGCGGAGTCTCCTATAAGTACAGACCCCAGCCTGCTAACACACAGTTCCTACGGCCAAGGCAGCCACAATGAATTATTTTACCCCTTATCCAACTACAGTGTGCAGAGTTCCTTAGGCCATCAGTATGTTACACATAGCATAATATAAGTCAACCCTTTTCATGACCACAACTTTTCTCCACCCCTCAAAAGCAACAACAACAACAACAACAACAACCAAACTATACTAACTTCATATTACAATATTCATTTTGCATATACTTCACTGTGCACGTTCATCCCTTCAGTCACACTTTTTTATTCAACATGCATCCTTCCTGTACGCACACCCAAACCCAATGTCTTCAGGTGTTATATCGCCACAAAAAAAAAAAAAAAAAAAAAAAATCAACACAAAGGAAAACAGGCCACACGACGACGACCTTGACAGTCTCACGACGGCGACGGCGACGATGTCCAGACGAATCTGCCTGCCGAAGGCGCGGATGACACAGGTGATGGTGACATTCGGAGCTTCCACACTATCAGTGCATTCGCAGTCTCTGTCAACACAACGGCGACAGCGACGACTGCCACCAACAACCAGTGACACTCACACCCACGGCGGCGACGACGCACATCAATGGCGGCGATCACGGAGAGAGGTGTCGGCGATACGGGGAATCAGCAGCGGCGGCGACAACAGCAACGACGCCACCAGCAACGGCAATAAACAGCCACGGCGACACAGCAACAGCGCCAGCAGCAACAGCGACACCAGCAATGGTGCCAGCAGCAACAGTAGCACCTCAACGGCACCAGCAGCAACGGCGCCAGCAGCGACGGCGCCAGCAACAAAGACGCCTGCAGCAACGGCGACAGCAGCAACGGCGCCAGCAGCAACGGCTCCAGCAGCAATGGCGACGCTAATGGCCAGACTGTGAAGACCCGACGGGATGGGGAGGAAGGGAAAAGGGATGTAGCCTTGGAAAAAAGGGAAAGACTGGGACAGCAGTCGGGCACAGCAGGATGGGGAGTGCAGGTGGGGTAACTGCAGGCACCTGCCACGATCTCCGGACAGTCAGGGACAGGAATGCCCCGACTAAAACGGCCCTGCACTGCCTGGTGTACCGGGCCACAGGATGGTGGGAATGCGCCCTCACCTGCACTTGAGATGGCTGTTACCCTCCAACCGTGGATATGCATAACTACATACATCACTAATGTAACCCCTTAGTTCGCCCCTTCCCAGGATTTCCTTTTCGCGCCCCACAGCCTATTAGCTCTAAAAGCGAGTTACATCTATCACCATCTCACTTCGTTTATACCACCAAGTTACACTCCTCCTTGCGTTGCAGCATACACAAGGGCTACTTCATAATACACCTTCCAACACACACATTCTCAGTCATATTGTAACGTCCACAACCAATATGTCTCGATTCCAAAGAAAACCAATGGGACATAACGACTATACCTCCGCACCAATCACCCAAGGCATGACATTCCCACAAATCGCCCGCAATGTAGGAACAATCTTAACCTATATTATTGAATTAGGGTACCACCCTATATAAAACCGCGCTGCTCGACACTAGTACCTCTTCATACAACTACACAATACTTATCCTTTCCAGTAACTTCCATGACACGGCACAATCATAACCTCTACAGCACCCAGTGGCAACACACCCTGTCTATGCTTCTCGAAAGCATTTCCGTACGACCCCCCTGACACGAATAAGTACTAAATCAATGCTAACACCAGGATCGAACCAATGACAACTATTTATATTTTCGTTCAAAACTTCATAATCAAATTTTCTTCTTTTTCTATTTTCCTTTTACACTGTTTCCACCTCTCAACACAACCCGCTGGTCAAAAACCCACCAACAACACACTTTTCTCAGCTTGCTTCGCTTCGTTTTAGTCTTTATTTTTTCCCCCATTTTCTCATTTTCTATTTCCCTAAGAAAAAAAACTCGAAATTGATTCAAAATCATGAGCTCATATTATTTACACCTTTGTACAAGTTGACAAATGTGCACAAGACAACGCTACCCTCAACTAACACGACACTATTATCACTTAATAAACTCAACATACCTGCTACAACACAAAACGACGACAACTGCGGCTGGCCACCCCAGCACCTGAACCTCAGGGTCGCAGCACACCGAAACACCGATACCCGCTCGATCAAGAGCAAAACGCTCACGAGGGTCGGCTCACCATATTGACCGAAGTCAGACTCACAGCACAAACGCTGGCACCAGAGCGAGAGCCCAACTGCTCCTCACCAAGGATCTTGACCACGGGACTCCACACAGACCACACGAAACAAAACAGGAGACGGTAGGCTAACCCCCTCTCTCCCCACACTTATCCTTTCCCTGCCTGTGCATGGTAGCACACGCACACCCAATATATGAATGGAACGTACAGGAATCTAACACCCCCCACCATCCTTCCTGAACCCAACAACTATCATATATGGCCCGGTAAGCCTACACCCCCATCGTGGAATAATGCTACAGATAGATACAGAGACGTCGGCGCGTCTGTATGATTTCCACACTGAGATCGGTGACACTGCTGACCTGCTGATTTGATAGAGAAGACATGCATTCTACGTTTGGCGTTGAGTGATCACCAATTCTTGATACATCACTGCAAAGTATAGAACTGACATGTGTGGGCGTTGAGTGGATAGCCCATTATTCATACATCACGGCAAAGGTGAGTTTACTGCTTTGATCTCACCACCACCACATAGAACAAGACTGAACGTGTCTTTGCATTTCACGCAGAAATGCGACTAGATAACACTGATTTCATTCACGCAGAACATAGACATCAGTCTGAACACTGCTTTCCTCCACAAAACATAGCATAGCTGAACACTGCTTTCTTGCCTCACAGGGAAACAAACAGCTACATAGCTGAACAATGCTTTCATTCCACATCCAGACACTAGACATACCTGAACACTGATTTCATCCACACAGCACAGACATAGCTGAATATGCTTTCATTCAACACAGACATAGACAGAGCTGAACAGATTCCCACACAGTACGTGGAAAATACTGACAACACTGCTTTCATCCACCAGACATAGACATATTGAAACACTGCTTTCATTTCACAACGCAGACACAGACATAGCTGAACACTGCTTCATTACACACACAGACACCAAGACATAGCGAACACTGCTTTCATTCCCCGCAGGACACAGACATAGCTGAACAACTTTCTTGCAAGCAGACACAGGACATAACTGAACATGGCTTTCATGTCA
Source organism: Conus betulinus (assembly GCA_016801955.1). Classification (NCBI taxonomy): domain Eukaryota; kingdom Metazoa; phylum Mollusca; class Gastropoda; order Neogastropoda; family Conidae; genus Conus; species Conus betulinus. The sequence goes on from JADBJO010018933.1 coordinate 9,297, forward strand.
ACAACAAAAATAGACATAGCTCGAACACGGCTTTCATCCACACAGACAGACATAGACATGAACACTTATTCCACCACAGACACAGACATAGCTTGAACACTGCTTTCCATTCCACACAGACGCCCAGACATAGCTGAAACACGCTGTCATTCACTCGCGAAACAGAACATATCTGAACACTGCATTTTCATACACACGACACAGACCATACCACTGACCACCACACACATTCCACACACGACAGACCACCTTTATTTTTATGTCAAACCCACCAAATGACAGACGACATAAAGGAACTGACCGCTAACTTCATATAGTTCATAGTTGATCCCACGTATATGGTGATTTACACACACAACACACACACACACACGCACATCGCGACTAGAGCGGCGCATAGCGGCGCGCTAGTCATCCTCCAAGCACGCACGAGCGCACATGCAAGCACGCACGGCATGCCACGCAGCTACACTATCAGACACTCTCTCGCTCTCTCTCAATTTTCTTTATGTCTCTTTTCTTTGTCAGAATGTAGTAATTCCTAGTTTTGCAGTCAAAAGAAATGTTTACCCTAGAGGTAGTAATTCGCACACTCAGGAGCGAAAACGATATCCTCAATTTGGTATTTTATCATTCAATGCTCACCAGAAATTTCAGAAAGGGATATTCACTTTCGATCTCGTTAAATGTTAAATGAAAGTGTTCTCGCGACGAATCAGTAATGGTGGCTTTTAGTTTTCTCCGAGAAAGCAAGGCAGTTTCGGAGGAGTTTGTCACTTGGTTACTTTCATTTTTCTGCAGGGACAGTTTGGGAGAATCTGCAAATGGATACAATGTAATCGGATATTTCGCCACCTCTCCATTTAGTACGAGAGTTTAGTCATCTTTATATATCCCCCGTTTAAACTCTTTGCGTTTGTCCATTGTACATCCTAGGCCTGTTCGTCCATTTCATCCTAGGCCTGTTCGTCCATTTTATCATAGTCGCTGTTCGTCCCTTTCCTTTTCTTTCTTCTGCAAGACCAGTAACAGCTATAAAGTATATCTGCTTGTAAACCATGGACGTAAGTGTGCATGTGTGAGTGTGTGTGATCAGCATAAATATTTTTTTGTAAAACTTTCAGATAGGTGTGTGTGTGGTGTGCGTGCTGTGCGCTGCGTGCGTGCGTGTGTGTGTGTGTGTGTGTGTGTTGTGTGTGGTGTGTGTGTTTGGTGTGTTGTGTTGTGTTTGGTGTTGCGCGCCGCGCGCGCGCGCGCGGCTAAGACTGCATGTAATGCGTGCGGCGTGTGCGTTGTGTGTGTGTGTGTGTTGTGTGTGTGTGTTGTGTGTGAGTACACTTTGTGTTAATCTGACAATAACTTGGTTTCGTCCAGTCATGTGTGGTGTGTGTGTGTGTGTGGGGTGGGTTTGTGTGTGTTGTGTGTGTGTTTGTTGTTGTGTGTGTGTTGTGTGTGTGCAGTGCGCGTCGAGCGTGTGTTTCTTATATGTGTGTGGTCATTTCATGTGTGTGGTGTGTTTGTTTGTGTGTGGTGTTGTGGGTGTGCGCGCGCGCCGCGCGCGTGCGCGAGCGTCATGTGTGTGTGTGTGTGGGTGTTGTGTGTGTGGTGTGTGGTGTGTGTGTGTGGTTGCGGCATGTGTTTTCGTTTTTGCAATACGTGCTTTTGTGTTCTTGTGTTTTGTGTGTGGTGTTTGTGCACGCGCGCGCCCTCATGTTGAGTGTCCTTTGTGTGCGTGTGAGCTGTGCGTGCGGCGTCGTTGTGTGTGGTGTGTGTGTGTTTGTGTGTGTTGTGTGTTGTTGTGTGTGGTTTGTGCGTGTATGAGTGCATGCGGCATGCATCGTGTGTGTGTTGTGTGTGGTTTGGTGTGCTTGGGTGTGTGTGTTGTGGTTTGTGTGTGCGCGCGCGACGCGCGCGCGCGTCGTGTGTGTGTGTGTGTGTGTGTGCGTGTGTGTGTGCGTGGTGCGTGTTTCGTGTGCGCCCTTGTGTGGTGTGTGTGTGTGTGTGTTTTGTTTGTCGTGTGCGTGTTGTGTGTGGCGTGTGGCGTGGTGAGTGTGGCGCCCATGTGTGGTGTGTGTGTGTGTGTGTATGTGTGGTTGTGTGTGTGTGTGCGCGTGTGCTGTGTGTGGTGTGCGTGTGCTTGTGTGCGTGGTGCGCCCATGTGTGGTGTGTGTGTGTGTGTGTGTGTGTGTGTGTGTGTGTGTTTGTGTGTGTGCGTGTGTGTGGTTCGTGTGCGTGTGTGAGTAGTGCGCCCATGTGTGTTTGCGTGTGTGGTGGTGTTGTGTTGTTTGTTTGTGTGTGTGTGTGTGCCGTTGCGTGTGTGTGGCGTTTGCGTGTGTGTGTTCGTTGTTGTGGTTGTTATTGATGTTGTACTCCATTCCTTCTTCCTCCTTTTTTTTTCTGTCCCCTCTCTTCCCCCCTGTCTGGCCCCTGCCCCGTATGCAGTCCCACTTTTTTGTAGCCTAAACCAAACTTTGAACGCTGCTGGTGTTGTTGTGTGTGTTGTGTGTGTGTGTGGGTGTGTGTGTGTGTGTGTGTGTTGTGTGTGTGCGTGTGGAGGGGAGGGGGGCGTGCGTGTGTGCGTGTGTGGGAGAAAGAGGGATATTTTGTATGTAGGGTGACAGTGAACGGCTTGATGATGATGATTATGATGATGATATGATGATGATGATGATGATGATGATGATTGTGGTGGGGGTGATAATGATATGATGATGATGAAGGATGATGAATGATGGTATTTTTATTATTATTACCATTATCCGTATTATTATCATTAGACAAGAATGTCACTATGATAAGTTTTTAAAGTGTGCCCATACAACCTATTCATTATACAAGCTCTTTTGTTGAACAAAAAACGCGTTTGGACACACAACCCACACACACACACACACACACAACACCACACACCCACACACAACCCACGACACACATCCCAACCACGCACACACACACGCCGCACTACACACACACACACACACACACACACACACACCACCACACGCATAATGAGAGGAGCTAGAGCAAGAGATAGAGAGCGAGAGAGAAGAGAGAGAGATAGCGGAGAGAGAGAAAGAAGATTTTGCCTTTTTTTGTAGGCCGATGACACTTTTGTTTTGTTCGGCCAAGATATCTTTTCATGTTAACATTGCAATAACATGTCTTTCTGCATTACACATTTTGGAGAAACGTAGATATGAGTGGAAGAGAGAGATGAGAGAAGAGAGAGAGAGAGATAAGAGCGAGAGAGGGGGGAGACGACGTACACCCCTAAACTTTGGAGAGTTTTTACATAATGGTTAAATATATGGTTTTTGTTTTCAACAAGCAGAGCATTGGTCAGAGGAGTGGTGGCAAGTTTTGTTTCAAGCGGTGGTTATAGAAAATCAAATCCATCTTTTCCACCCAGTTATTTTTGTTTTTTTTTTTTTTTTTTTTTTTTGGACCTCATCGGGATAGATGGTGACCGACATTTTCAAGTTGATAGAGGGGACAGAGACACAAAGACTGACATATGGAGAGAGAGACAGACAGACAAACAGACAGACAGATAGAGAGACAGACAGATAGACAATGAAACAGAGACAGGAAGAGAAACAGAATCATAAAGAGAAGACAGAAAGAGCAAGAGGCGGAGACAGTAGACAGAGACATAGTGGTAGAGAGAGAGAGAGAGAGAGAGAGAGAGAGAGAGAGAGAGAGAGAGAGAGAGAGAGAGAGAGAGAGAGAGAGAGATTCGGACAGATAGAAAGATACATAGACAACAATTTAACAACGCACATTTCAATGGCCATCTAATACGATCGTTCATCATGGTTATACAGTACATGCAGAACATATGCATCAAACTTCTCTGTCCTTCATAAGTTCCATTTCCAGTCAGAAGACAACCAATCAAAATCTACCGGTTTTTTGTAGGGAGTGATATTTTGAACCTCACAGCTCAACATTGTGGATATAACACTATGATTATTTTGAAGTCATTCAATAAACTATCCTCGTATAAATAAAACGCATTTTCAATACTTCGAAATCATTCAGTAAACTATTCTGTATAAAAATAACGCACTTTCAATACTTTGAAAGCATTCAATAACTATAGCCTCGGTGTGTGTGTGTGTGTGTGTGTTGTGTGCGTGCGTGCGTCGTGCGTGCGTGCGTTGCGTGCGTGGCGTGCGTGCGTTCGTGCGTGCGTGCGTGCGTGCGTGTGTGTGTGTGTGTGTGTGTGTGTGTGTGTGTGTGTGTGTGCAATAGAAAGTACTGCAAAACAAAACCTCTTACATAAAACAAAACAGCGCGAGCCGTTTTGCTGGATTTTTTGTTGTGATTAGAAACCACTGTATACCTCAATTTAGTACTTACTGATGTGTGCCATTGGATACATGCTGTGGCGAATCAAGATTGACATCTACTGATAACACACTGGGTAGATTCAGACAATATAAACTGGATAAGCACCAACTCTGATGTCACACAACTGTCTCTTTATATGACTTTTGTTATAATTTTCTTTTTTTTTCACGTTCGCGTTCACCAGATCTGTGTACGCTGTCTAAACCATGGGAACCAAGAGGGGTGGGGGAGAGAGTGGGGTAAATTCTCGTCATAATGTAGTGACATAATTGATTATAGTAAAACATCGTAATTGTTGCCTTCCCTCCTTCTTCCTCAGTGTTCGAAAAACTGTACACAATATTAAACAGGAAGAGAGAAATGGGAAAGGGGGACACACACACACACACACACCCACACACACACACACACACACACACACACAACACACACACACAACACACACACAACACACCACACACTCTCTCTCTCTCTCTCTCTCTCTCCTCATCTCTCTCTCTCTCTCTCTCTCTCTCTCTCTCCGCCATTATTTCACCATTTATCCCTCTTATGACAATGTGTAAGAAACAGTAGTTAATGAATGAGAGAACATGTTCTTGAACCCAAAAGTTTTGTAAGTGAGGTAAGAATTCATGAATTTCTTTCTCGTGGATATGTAAAACCAAGAAAGAACTGGTCCTTCATATGAAAGTAAAGTAGAAGACTGACATAAACAATAGCCAAATTAGATTGCTGGTTTGTTTTCAAAAGTTTTTTTTTTCTTGGGTTGTTAAGAGTTTTGTTTGTTTGTTTTTCTTCTCGCGTTTGTGTGTGTGTGTGTGTGTGTGTGTGTGGTGTGTGTGTGTGTGTGTGTGTGTGTGTGTGTGTGTGTGTGTGTGTTGTGTGTGTGTGTGTGTGTGTGTGTCTGCTTCCTTTTAAATTGCTGTTGCTTTTTTACTTCACTTGTGGTCTGTACTACATTTATTCCTTCTTGCTCTTTCTTCTATCCATCCCATCTGTCATCCTTCCTTCCTTCGTTTCGTCCCTCTTTCCCCCTCCTTTCTCTGATGAAGAATTGACAACAGAGTGTAAAATATTAAAAGTGCAACATGGACAAGAGATAGATGTTTTCAATCAAATTGTTTACTCAACTTCGCAACACCTCAGAATTATAAATAGGCCTTTCATTTTCGGTGACAGACCTGATAATACCCCAGCTCCAACCCTGCCTCCTCTTATCTCTCTGCTCTGTTTACCCCCCCCCCCCCCCCCACCCCCACCACCACCACCATCCCTTCATCCCCACCTTCAAGCAAAAAGCATTACAAACTCAGACGAAGCAATCTACATTGACAGCAAAAGAACAAGCAGCTGAGGACAACTAAAGTACATTTATCAAACAAACAAAAAGCACACCCATCTCCTAATGTCCAGAAATCCTGAGGATCAAACTGTTTGCATCCATTACATCCAGCACTGGATGTCATTTAGGATCATCTCCCCTTCATTATGAGCATAGTTTCCCCTTCACTACGTTTGAAGCAGCGCTGGCTGCTGGCGGGTCGCTTGTCATTAAAAGGCTACACCAGACATCACGTTTGTATCACAATAGTTCTTTCAGTAATGGGTCGCTTGTCATTAAAAGGCTACACCAACATCACGTTTGTATCACAATAGTTTTCTTTCAGTAATGGGTCGCTTGTCATTAAAAGGCTACACCAGACATCACGTTTTTGTATCACAATAGTTCTTTCAGTATGGGGGTCGCTTGTCATTAAAAGGCTACACCAGACATCACGTTTGTATCACAATAGTTCTTTCAGTAATGGGTCGCTTGTCATTAAAAGGCTACACCAGACATCACGTTTGTATCACAATAGTTCTTTCAGTAATGGGTCGCTTGTCATTAAAAGGCTACACCAGACATCACGTTTGTATCACAATAGTTCTTTCAGTAATGGGGTTGCTTGTCATTAAAAGGCTACACCAGACATCACGTTTGTATCACAACAGTTCTTTCAGTAATATGGGTCGCTTGTCATTAAAAGGCTACACACCAACATCACGTTTGTATGGGTCGCTTGTCATTAAAAGGCTACACCAGACATGGGTCTTTCTTGTCATTGTCATTAAAAGGCTACACCAGACATCACGTTTTGTATCACAATAGTTCTTTCAGTAATGGGTCGCTTGTCATTAAAAGGCTACACCAGACATCACGTTTGTATCACAATAGTTCTTTCAGTAATGGGTCGCTTGTCATTAAAAGGCTACACCAGACATCACGTTTGTATCACAATAGTTCTTTCAGTAATGGGTCGCTTGTCATTAAAAGGCTACACCAGACATCACGTTTGTATCACAATAGTTCTTTCAGTAATGGGTCGCTTGTCATTAAAAGGCTACACCAGACATCACGTTTGTATCACAATAGTTTCTTCAGTATGGGTCGCTTGTCATTAAAAGGCTACACCAGACATCACGTTTGTATCACAATAGTTCTTCTTCAGTAATGGTCGCTTTTCTTGTCATTAAAAGGCTACACCAGACATCACGTTTGTATCACAATAGTTTCTTTCAGTAGTGGTGGTTTTCTTGTCATTAAAAGGCTACACCAGACATCACGTTTGTATCACAATAGTTCTTTCAGTAATGTGGTTTCTTGTCATAAAAGGCTACACCAGACATCACGTTGTGTATCACAATAGTTCTTTCAGTAATGTGGTTTCTTGTCATTAAAAGGCTACACACCAAACATCACGTTTGTATCACAATAGTTCTTTCAGTAATGGGTCGCTTGTCATTAAAAGGCTACACCAGACATCACGTTTGTATCACAATAGTTCTATCAGTAATGGGTCGCTTGTCATTAAAAGGCTACACCAGACATCACGTTTGTATCACAATAGTTCTATCAGTAATGGGTCGCTTGTCATTAAAAGGCTACACCAGACATCACGTTTGTATCACAATAGTTCTTTCGGTAATGGGTCGCTTGTCATAAAAAAAAACTAATCCAGACATCACATTTGTATTACAGTAGTTCTTTCGGTCATGGTTCGATGAACGTTTCATGAATGAACGTATATTCGCATCACGGGGTGCTAACCTCCATATTGTTAAAAAAACAGTGAAGTTATAAATGCATTTAAATGTGATCAGCCGTAACCAATGTGGTGATGATGTCGATGCTTGTGTGTGTGTGTGTGTGTGTGTGTGTGTGTGTGTGTGTGTGTGTGTGTGTGTGTGTGTGTGTGTGTGGTGTGTGTGTGTGTGTGTGTGTGTGTTGTGTGTTGTGTTTTCAGTGTTTTGTTTTTGTTTGTGTTTTGGTAATTGTTGTTATCATTGTTTTGTTTATTTATTTTTGTTGCTATTGTTGATTTGTTTTGTTCTTGGTTTTCTGTGTTTGTGGTTTTCCAACCAATTTTCTAGCAAGATATATATATCCCATCTCCTGTGGTCCCTACTCCCTCCCTCTCTGTCTCTCTCTCCCTCTCTCTCTCCCTCTCTCTCTCTCCCTCTCTCTCTCTCTCTCTCTCTCTCTCTCGCTCTCTCTCTCCTCTCTCTCACTCTCTCCTCTCTCTCTCTCTCTCTCTCCCTCTCTCCTCTCTCTCTCTCTCTCTCTCTCTCCATTTCACAGGGCTGGTGAAAGAGCAATCCTGAAATCCAGTAGAACTTGACTTCACTTTTTCTGTATTTCTGAAAGGGCAAAAAACTCAAACGAAAATGACTTCTCATCATGTTACTACACATTGCGATTATATTCTTGTTTTTCTCTAGCCTATTTATACATGTTCTGTTCTTAATTTAAAAAGGTGTTCATTTTTGTTTTTTTTTGTTTAGCCTAGCCTATTTATCTGAATGTTCTGTTC
>JADBJO010018933.1:25000-34321 GCA_016801955.1 Conus betulinus
GCATTATTGTGTCAACTTTCGTGTCAATTCACACAATGTATGAAGAAAAAATATTAAAGCAATTATACACCTTCATCATAATGGGATCAAACGCCGAGCGTAGGTTAGTAAATATTGTAATTAACAACGTCATATCTAGAGAGAGAAGGTAGAGAGAGAGAGAGAGAGAGAGAGAGAGAGGAGGAGAGAGAGAGAGACGAGGGGAGAGAGAGAGAGAGAGGGCAAGGCATAAGGTTAATCATGTCGTAATTTTCCCATCAAATTCTTTTAAGAGCTTCTTTAAAATGGTCCATTTCAATGACATGATTTTAAAGAAGATGGTAAATTCGTTCCATATCGTACGAATATGTAAAACTAAGTTTGTAGAGATTGTTGCGGGGTCGGGGGAGGAAAGCTTGTGTGAGTGTCTGTTTTCATTGATAACAAAGTTTTGGATGATTTTTCTTTGGAGCTATTCTATTCACTGCATTGTACTACATAAACATTTGTTGGAGAAGAGTCTTTTCTTTAAACGGGTAGAATATTAATGTTCTGTAATCACTCCTTCTCAAAGTAGTAGTAGATTTTCAGATGTATTATCTTTATAGCTCTTTTATGTAGAACGCCTTATTTGTTTTCAAATTAATTTCACTAGAATTATCCCATAAGGTGGACGCATAGTTATAATAAAGATTTAAAAAAAAATGTGTGCGTGAAAGAATACTTTCCTGGTTTGAAGATTAAGACAAAATGTTTTATTTTTTGTAAAGCTGATAAATTCTTTTGGATATACGTTTTCCAAGATCAGTAATATGATCATACCATGATAGGTCATTGTCAATAATAACCCCTAATATCTTATGAGATGTTACCACCTCGATCATTTGGTCTTTGACATATAATGACGCAAACGGGAAACTCATTTTCTGTCGTTTTTTTGACGTGTGGTCACAACATGCATTTAGTTTTATCTGCATTGAGGGCCATGTGGTTCATTTCTGTCCATGGAATAGTCTATTGATATTACTCTGAACGTTACTTACAAGAATGGTAGGATTAGTACTATTTGACTGCAGTGAAGTGTCGTAGCAAACATTTCGCAACCGCACTTTATATATAAGGCAAATCATTTATGTAGATAGAAAATAAGAGGGTCCTAAAACAGATCCCTGAGAGAAGAACACCAAATTTCAAAAGAAGTAATTCAGACCTGTTGGAACTAAATTTCAACAAGTTGTTGGCGTTCAGTAAGAAAGATCTCTGATAAACTCTATAGCCTTACTTGATAGTTTGTAATGTGTAAGCTTTTTTTATATATAAGATGTGAATGGATAATAACGTCAAAAGCTTTTAGCAAAATCAACAAAAAAAAATTCCAGTAATTCATTATTGTTTATATTAGCTAGACATTTATCTATAAGCTGTATGAAAGATGAATGGCAAGAGTGATTTTGTCGAAAAACCTGATTGATTTTCATGGATGATTAGATCAATACTTCAGATGAGAATATAAATGTATTTGAACAAGTCTTTCAATTGGTTTTGACAAAAGGGAAAGAATTGAGATGGGTCTATAATTAGAGGGATTGGCAGGATCTCCATTCTTGAGCAAAGGTATCACTTTGGCCTGTTTAATTTTACGGGGAAATATTCTTTTTCAATACACAGATTATAAGCATAGGTAAGTGTATCAGCATAACTGTTGAAGAGATTCTCAATATCTTTCCAAGTCTCTGTCTCTGGTTTCCTGATTGTTTTAAATTCAGCAACCAATTAAAAACTTCATTTATTTGAAATATACGGTATGGAGAAAACCGAAGTGACATTTTTTTGAACGACAATATTGTTGTAACTCTTGCAAATCGTTCTCATTAGTTTTTTTTATCACACATTATTATGTTATTAGCACATTTGCAAAATGAGAGTTAAGATCTCTTGGTGATATGTCTTTTATTGGATTTTGAGAAGCCTTTAATTTATTATTGGTTAAAAGATTAATAGCCTTCCACATCACTTTTGAATTCTGTGAAGAAGATAATCAATCTTAAAAATATTTTTTTCTTCGCTTTTCGTTTTCTTAACTTTATTTCTTTGTTTTCTGAATTGTTCTTTGTTTTTTGACCTGAGATAATGGTCTCTTTTATGTATTTCATTGTCTATTCCTTAGTCAAACCGAGGAGGTTTAATTACATATTTCATTCTTTTTCTTACAAAGGGTGCATGTTTTATTAGACACTGAATTAAATGTATTGATCCAGAAGTTAACAGCATCATCGGGGTTGCTTATCTGATAAACATAATCTAACCTGAGTGAAGTAAATCGCACGAAGATATAAGCATTTCTATGGAAATGTGTAAAGCATCGGTAAAAGATTTCCTTATGCCCAAAATTGGGAATTTTGACACCTTTATTCCTCCATGTTAAACAAACAGATGAATGGTCACTGCATCCGGTTTGTACGGAACACCATCTCGACTATGTTTACTTTTGTGTTAACGTAAACATGATCAATTAGAGTTTCAGCTATGTTCAGTAATGTGTGTGTCGGTCGATCAATTATTTGTTCTTATCCATACATAGCATAAACACGACTCCATTTTGTTCCAGGTTTTGTCAAATCTATATTAAAATCATCGAAAAGAATTATTTTCTTTACACACACACACACACACACACAACACACACACACACACACACACACACGCACACACCACACACACACACACACTGTACACACACACACACACACACACACGCGCGCGCGCACACGCACGCAAACACACACACACACACACACACACACACACCACACACACACCTGTACACACACACCCAACACGACATGTGTTTGTGTGTGTGTGCGTGTGTGTGGTGTTGTGTGTGTGTGTGTGTGTGTGTTGTGTGTGTGTGTGTGTTAGGGAGTGTTTACACCACACAGTGTGTAGTTTTGTGTGTGTGTGTGTGGTTGTGTGTATGTGTGTGTGTGTGTGTGCGTGCGTGTGCTGCGTGTGTGTGTGTGTGTGTGTGTGTGTGTGTGTGTGTGTGTGTGTGTGTGTGTGTGTGGTGTGTGTGTGTGTAAGGAGTTTATTATTTGTGTAAGAGTGTGTGTGTGTGTGTGGGTGTGTGTGGTGTGTGTGTGTGTGTGTGTGTGTGGTGGTGTGGGTGTGTGTGTGTGTGTTTGGTGGTGAATGGTGGGAGGGGTCAGGGGGTTTTGGGGGAATGGTGTACTGGGGCCTAGTCTGTGGCACTTTGGGGCACTTGGGGTAACGGGGGAAAGTTTTTGCATGATAGAAAAGTGGTATAAAGGCACAACAGTTTTTTTGTAAGCATATCCTTTGTTAACATTCGCTTTTTTCTCTGTATATGTATCAGGTTGGGGACGTGGGAATGCATTTGTGTGTGTGTACATCTGTTTATGACCCTGAACCCAATTACCACCCCCACCCCTATACCCCCCACAAACCCCCCCCCCCCCTTCTCCCTGTTCCTTCCCTCCTCCGCCCCCCCCTTTTTTTTTTCCTACCCGGCACCCTCCCCATTCCTCCTTATCAACAGGTTTCCCCCCACTCCCCCCCGCCGCCCACTCCCCCGTCTACGGGGTGGCTTTTTTTTTTTCCATTTATTCATTTCATTTTTTTTCACTTTTTCATTCTTTTTCTTGAATTGAGTGGCCAATTGATAGGATTCCTTTTCTGTGTAAGTTTAGTTGCTTATTCCGATTTTGATGTGAAGTAATGCCCATAATAGGCAAAGGGGGACCATGGATGTTGATTTGAGGGGTATAAATTGCCTCTGTGTGTGTGTGTGTGTGTGTGTTGTGTGTGTGTGTGTGATTTGTGAGAAGGAGAGAGAGAGAGAGAGAGAGAGAGAGAGAGAGAGGGAGGGAGAGAGCGAGAGAGAGAGAGAGAGAATGCATGTTAGATGGGGTGGACATGGTGAGTGCGTTTTTTTGCCTGTGAGTTGTTCTCTTGGTGTGGATATTGTCGCTTTGCCCGGCTCGTGACCTGAATCAACCTGTAACTGTATATACACACACACACATATATATACCACATACACTGCTGTTATATATATTCTTTGAACCCTTTGGTGCTGTTGGATTCTTCTTTTGAAACCCTTGGTGGTGAGAGAATTACGGACTGTGGTGTGTCTCTTTTTGACTCCAAGAGCACAGACACAATCAGCCGTGTCTCCCTGATGAGTTCCGATCCCGATCCAGCGGACGAAAGGCCCAGGAGCAGGCGATACATATAGATTTGTCTTCGAGAGGGATTGCAATGGTTATCTCATGCAGCTAGAGAAGGGTTTTTCATATTTTATAATATACATTTTCCCCATTTTTCTTCATTTAATAAAAATTCAAATCTTTACCATGCCATTACTATAACGATGGAAGAATTGTTAACCTACACTTTTTTCCCCCCACTACTTAATTGTTCATCTATATATATATATATATATATATATATATATATATATATATAGAGAGAGAGAGAGAGAGAGAGAGAGAGAGAGAGAGAGAGAGAGAGAGAAAGCTGAAGAGTATATTACTCGAAAGTAATTGTTCATGAAGATGTTGTTTCCAAACACCCCCATAAAATCCGATGGTTGCAGATGCACACTGAATGATGAATGCATGCTCACTTTGTACACTACAATATTGTCAATATAATCATAACCCTCTAAAACTATTATTATGTCGCGTAAACTCAGCCCCAGTGAAATTATGCAGGACCTTTAAAAGCCAAAGCATGTAAAAGTTCATGATAAGAAAAAGAAAAACCCTCAATGACATTTTTTCATCTGCCAAACTCAATATGCACATCCTCGATCCATGGAGCAATGGACATTTCAGTTTCGGCGGAGAACTGCACTTTGCTGGGAGTCCTTCTAGTTTTGAATATATTCTGCATCGACATGACCCTCAACCCAGCGGAGTAGGGGCTACTTGTTGATCTGCTTTCATTTTGATGGAGGGAGTGTGGGTCTGATGTGAAGGCAAGTGGTGTCTGCTGGCAGTAGAGGAGGTGGGTGATGGGGAATGGAATAGAGGAGGTGGGTGGGGGAATGGCAGTAGAGGAGGTGGGTGGGTGGGAATGGCAGCAGAGGAGGTGGGTGGTGGGGAATGGCAGTAAGAGGAGGTGGTGATGGGGAATGGCAGCAGAGGAGGTAGGTGGTGGGGAATGGTAGTAGAGGAGGTGGGTGGTGGGGAATGGCAGAGTAGAGGAGGTGGGTGATGGGGAATGGCAGCAGAGGAGGTAGGTGGTGGGGAATGGTAGTAGAGGAGGTGTTGGTGGTGGGGAATGGCAGTAGTAGGAGGGTGGGTGGGTGGGAATGGCAGTAGAGGAGGTGGGGGAATAGAAAGTAGAGTAGGTGGAATAATAGAGGTATGTGAGGTGGGGGAATAGAAGTAGAGGAGGTGGGTTGGTGGGGAATGTAGTAGAAGAGGCAGGTGGTGTGGAAATGGCAGTAGAGGAGAGTGGATGGGGGGGAATGGTGGCAGTAGAGGAGGTGGATGGTGGGGGAATGGCAGTAGAGGAGTTGGGTGGGGAATGGCAGTAGAGGAGGTGGGTGGTGGGGAATGGTAGTAGAGGAGGTGGGGCGGTGGGGAATGGAAGTAGAGGGAGGTGGTGGTGGGAGATGGCAGTAGAGGAGGTGGGTGGTGGGAAATGGCAGTAGAGGAGGGTGGGTGGGGGAATGGTTTGTAGAAGAGGTGGGTGGGGGAATGGCAGTAAGGGAGGTGGAGTGGTGGGGAATGGCAGCAGAGGAGGTGGTGGGTGGTGGGAAATGGCAGTAGACGGTAGGTAGGGTGGGGGAATGGTTGTATAAGACGGTGGGGTGGGGGGAATGGCAGTAGAGGAGGTGGGTGGTTGGGAATTGGCAGTAGAGGAGGAGGTGGGTGGTGGTGGAATGGCAGTAGAGGAGGTGGGTGGTGGGGAATGGCAGTAGAGAAAAGTGGGTGGTGGGGAATGGCAGTAGAGGAGGTTGGGTGGGTGGGGAATGGCAGTAGAGGAGGTGGGTGGTGGTGAATGGCAGTGGAGGCGTGGGTGGGGGATAGAAGTAGAGGGAGGTGGGTGTGGTGGGGAATGGCAGTACCAGGAGGTGGATGGTGGGTAAGGAATAGAGGAGGTAGGTGGGGTGGCAGTAGAGGAGGTGGGGGTATGGCAGTAGGGCGAGAGGTGTGTGCTGGGGAATGTGGGAGTAATGTGAGGAAGGCAGTAGAGGGGGAAGAGGGAGTAGATTGTGACTTTGATTGACTATGATGGTGAATGTGTTTAACATATATGATGGTGAACGTGTTTACATATATGATGGTGAATGTGTTTACATATATGACTATGACGGTGAATGTGGTTACATATATTTTCAACCACTCCATCCATCTCGTCCTCAACTCTCATACTGTGACGGCAAGGATACTGCCCAGTTCCTGAAAACGACAACAAGCAAACAGACAAAAATAAAGAACGGAATCAAATTCCCACACGCCTTGTTGTCAGGAATCGGACTTTTTCTTCCATTTGTATTTATGAACAAAACGCTGCCCTACACGACTCACTATGTGACACGGTCACTGTAACATGGTCACTGCCTTTTCTTTCACCCCTTGACACGTCACTGTAACATGGTCACTGCCTCAATTCACCCCTTGGCACGTCCACTGTAACATGGGCAACGGTGTCTCTTTGCACCCTTGATGACGTTACTGTACCATGGTAAACTGTCTCTGTTCACCCTTGACAAGTCACTGTAAACATGGTAACTGTCTCTTTCACCCCTTGGACAAGTCACTGTAACATGGTAACTGTCTCTTTCACCCCTTGCCACGTCACTGCAACATGGTCACTGCCTCTTTCAAGCAAAACCCCTGGCACGTCACTGTAACACGGGCAACTGCCTCTTTCACCCCCTTGCACGCTTACGGTAACTGGGCACCGTCTCTTTCATTCACCCTTGACAAGTTACTGTAACATGGTAACTGTCTCTTTCACCCCTTGACAAGTCACTGTAACATGGTAACTGTCTCTTTCACCCCTTGACACGTCACTGTAACATGGTAACTGTCTCTTTCACCCCTTGGCACGTCACTGTAACATGGTCCTGCCTCTTTCACCCCTTGGCACGTCACTGAACATGGGCACTGTCTCTTTCACCCTTGATGCCTTACTGTAACATGGTCACTGTCTCTTTCACCCCTTGACAAGTCACTGTAACATGGTCACCCCGTCGCTTTCACCCCTTGACAAGTCACTGTAACATGGTAACTGTCTCTTTCACCCCTTGACACGTCACTGTAACATGGTCACTGTGCCTCTTTCACCCTTGGCACGTCACTGTAACATGGTCACTGCCTCTTCACCCCTTGATGCGTTACTGTAACATGGTCACTGTCTCTCTTTCACCCCTTGACAAGTCACTGTAACATGGTAACTGTCTCTTTCACCCTTTGACAAGTCACTGTAACATGGTCACTGTCTCTTTCACCCTTGACACGTCACTGTAACATGGTCACTGTCTCTTTCAACCCCTTGACACGTCACTGTCACATGGTCACTGCTCTTTCACCCTTGGCACGTCACTGTACATGGGCACTGTCTTCCCCCCTCATCACTGTAACACTGTTAACTGTCACGTCTCACCCCTGACACGTCACTGTAACATGGTAAACTGTCTTCTTTCAACCCCTGTGGACTGGCTCACCCTTGACAACCGTCACTGTACATGGTCACTGTCTCTTTCACCCCCTTGACACGTCACTGTAAACATGGTCACTGTCTCTTTCACCCCTTGACACGTCACTGTAACATGTCACTGGGTCACTTCTCACCCCTTCACACGTCACTGTAAATGGTCACTGTCTAACCCCTTCAACCGTGTAACATGGTCCTGTCTCTTTCACCCTTGACACGTCACTGTATCACCCCCATGGTCACTGTCTCTTTCAACCCTTGACACGTCACTGTAACAGGGTCACTGTCTCTCCCTTCACCCTTGTCCACTGTTGTAACCATGGTCACTGTCTCACCCCTTCACTACGTCACTGTAACATGGTCACTGTTCTTCCACTTCACACCCTTGACACGTCACTGTAAACATGGTCACTGTCTCTGTCTCGTTCACCACCTTGACACGTCACTGTAACATGGTCACTGTCTCATTTTCACAATCACTTGAACATGGGTCTCACCCTTGACCGTCACTGTAACATGGTCACCCTCTTTCACCACTTGACACGTCACTGTAACATGGTCACTGTCTCACCCCTTCACACGTCACTGTAACATGGTCACTGTTCTCTTTCACCCTTGACAACGTCACTGTAACATGGTCACTGTCTAACCCCTTCACACCGTCACTGTAACATGGTCACTGTCTCACACCCTTCACACGTCACTGTAACATGGTCACTGTCTCACCCTTCACACGTCACTGTAACATGGTCCACTGTCTCAATCCCTTGACACGTCACTGTAACATGGTCACTGTCTCTTTCACCCTTGGACACGTCACTGTAACATGGTCACTGTCTCACCCCTTCACACGTCACTGTAACATGGTCACTGTCTCTTCACCCCTTGACAAGTCACTGTAACATGGTCACTGTCTACCCCTTCACACGTCACTGTAACATGGTCACTGTCTTTTCACCCCTTGGACACGTCCACTGTAACATGGTCACTGTCTCACCAATGACACGTCACTGTAACATGGTCACTGTCTCATCCCCTTCACACGTTCCACACTGTAATATGGTCACTGTCTAACCCCTTCACACGTTACTGTAACATGGTCACTGTCTAACCCTTCACACGTCACTGTAAACATGGTCACTGATGGTCCTTCACAACGTGTACTGTAACATGGTCAACTGTCTCAACCCTTCACACGTCACTGTAACAATGGTCACTGTCTCATCCCATTTGACACGTCACTGTACATGGTCACTGTCTCACCCCTTCACACGCACTGTAACATGGTGGTCACTGTCACCTCTGTCACCCTTCACCACTGAAACACCTGTAACATGGTCACTGTCTCATTCACCCCTTCACACGTCACTGTAACATGGTCACTGTCTCACCCCTTCACACGTCACTGTAAACATGGTCACTGTCTCACCCCTTCCACCATCACTGACAAACATGGTCACTGTCCACCCTTGACACGTCACATGTACAACATGGTCACTGTCTCATCCTTGCAACACCACTGTAAAAATTGTCCCTGTCCTCACCCCTTCACACGTCACTGTAACAGGTCACTGCCTTTTTCATCCACGGCCGTTTCCCCGCTTCATTTTCCCTCAATTTTCAAAACTTTTAAGCATATCTCCGTTCAAG
>JADBJO010018934.1:0-20000 GCA_016801955.1 Conus betulinus
GTGACAGCTATATTTAAAAAGGTACTAGAACAGACCCAGGTAATTACAGACCTGTCAGCTTAACAAGTGTAACAGGTAAAGTCTTGGAGTCAGTCATTCGTGATGTCATAGTTGATTATGTGGAGACAAAACACCTTTACGTCCAGAGTCAGCATGGGTTTCGACAACATCGATCATGTTTCTACTCAATTATTGGAGGTCATGGAAGACTTGACTCATTTTAAAGAATAGAACTCAGCGAGTTAAAGTTGGGGCTACCTATTCTAGTAAAACATTGGTGAAGAGTGGAATTCCGCAAGGTAGTATTCTTGGCCCTATATTATTCACAATTTTTATAAATGATTTACCTCAATCATTACACAGTTTCTGTAAGATTTTTGCTGATGATACAAAAATTTATAATACAACAGAAAATCATGAATTGTTACAAATGGATATTGATACTTTGGAAAGATGGTCAGAGACATGGAACTTGTATTTTAATGCTTCAAAATGCAAAGTACTGCATATTGGCAAAAAGAATCCCGAGCATGACTATGTTATTAAAGGTACTCAGACAGTTAATATAACCAAATGTGAAGAAGAAAAAGACTTGGGGGTCATTTTGATAAAAAATTACTTTTTGATAATCATGTGTACAATGTTGTAAATAAGGCAAATAAAGTGATCGGAATCATACGGCGTTCTTTTGATTTTCTAAATAAAGATACTTTTCTCAAATTATACAAAGCCTTAGTCAGGCCGATCCTTGAGTATGGAAATATTGTTTGGTATCCATATTTGAAAAGACAGTCTTCCGCAATAGAAAAAGTACAGAGGAGAGCTACTAAATTGATAAGGAATTGAAAGACCTACCATATCAAGATAGATTGGAAAAAGTTGAAATTACCATCTTTGAAGCTCGACGATTACGGGGTGACCTGATTCAAGCCTACAAATTGTTTAATCATGTTGATGATGATATTGACCTACTAAATTTTTTACTTTATCCAACTTCGACAAAACAAGAAACCCTACTGATAAAATTCACATTGAGTTTAGCCGTACTAACAGAAGAAAATTCACTTTCAGTAATCGAGTTTGCACCTTATTGGAATCAACTTGCACCAAATATTAAACGTGCCCCTAATTAAATGCTTTCAAAAAATCTTATAGACAAAGGAAACATGCTAATAGATGTATTATTTGATTACGATGTCTAAATATCTTGAGCATGCTTATGACCTTGAGGTTAACTTATTTTTCATAGAATGATGGGACAAATTATAAGCCGTGAGGCTTAATGAATAGCAAACAGCTCAAACAAGGAAACATTACCTGTGTGCTCTGTGCTGTCATGTATGCTAGACGATTCGGTGTCGTAAGCAGCATTCCTTTGAACTGAATATGTTTTCTTGGCGGAGGATCGACAATGGCGCCAAAATTAATTGTAGAAAATACCAGTTTAGAGACAATAAGGGCTTTTCGGTCCAATATAGTGGTAACGAATAAAATACATTAATTTTTGTGACATCACACAATGTGCATGCAATTATACGTAGGTTCTGAGTCATTCACATATATTTTAAAGAGTTCACATGGATTGATCGAGATTCATAAGTCAAGGGAGGTAAGGAGAAAGTAATTTTCGAACGAAACATTTCGTCTGCTAAGGGTCACCCAAGAGAGATGAGCATATTTAATTCTACAAGGAGATCACCGTGAATAATATTGGTCCCAAAATACTGTTTTGTGCTATCCCACTTATAGCATGAGCTATATGAGAGAAGGAACTACCAATCCTTACCTTTTGAGTTCTTTTTAATGGAAAGTGTTCGTGTGTGTGTTAATTTATTTACTTTTCTTTTGTCTGCTTGCTTATCTATTTTGCATTTAGCTATCTAAATGTTTGTTTCGTTATTACCCATTCATTTCAGCAGTTTATTATTCACTTATTTATTTAGTCATTTTTAGAAATTTGTTTATTTATTTATTGATATGCTATAGCTTTCAGTAGATTTCTAACAAACTTGCAGGATGAAAGGTTTCTTGTCTATACTTTTTCCCAATGGTTAAATAAACTTCAAAAGGAATGTACACGCTCAGGGCCACACCCATTTGCACATGTAATCGAATGACTCGAAATGGTTTTAAACTTTCATCTTATAACCTGGTGCTTAAAGAGTGCATGTAAAATTTTCGCAGATGACTCAAGACTTGATATAACTCTTCGAAATTGTATAAGGAAATACAAAAGGATATTGAAACATTAGTACAGTGGTCTGATACTTGGAACCTGTATTTCAATGCAGAAAAATGTAAAGTACTTCATATTGGAAAATCAAACCCACAAAAGATTTTCTAATGAAAATTGGGGTCAAGAAGTAAAAGTATCTAAATGTGAGGAAGAGAAAAACCTAGGTGTGACTTTCGACAAAAAAAAATTGACAAACATATTGCGAATAGTATCATCAAGGCCAACAGAATGATTGGAATGATAAAAGAGAGCATTCATATTTATAGAAAAGGACACTATTTTACAATTACATAAGACACTAGATAGACCTGTTCCTGAATATGGCAATACTGTACACTATCCAATGCTAGAGAGACAATCAGAACCTCTGGAACAGGTTCAAAGAAGAGCAACAAAGATGATCCATAATATGAAGGATTACTCACACTAGGATAGATTAAAATATGCTGTGCACAAAAAGAAACGCATATTTTTTTCTCTGAAAATATTAAGAAAAATTTGGCAGAAACATGCCTCGTACAGCAGAGAACTCTCTCCAGTGTGGATAGTACGACATAATGAATAGACATAACAGTAGATTGATGTCTTATTTCTTCTGTGGTTGTAATATTTTTGAATGCTAACGCATGAAATGACTGAAATAAAAATATGGGTTTTCTTTTTGTGCATAGTATATTTAAAACTTCCAACACTCAAATCAAGAAGTATAAGGGGGAGGGGGAGGGGGGGGGGGCTTCATACAAACATATAAGATATTTAATGATATTGATGATGTTGAAAAAACATGTTTTTTTTGTACTCTGCAGATAAATAATCTCTCTCTCTCGCTCTCTCTCTCTCTCTCTCTCTCTCTCTCTATATATATATATATATATATATATATATACAGAAGGGGTGTAAAAAGCCTAAATAGGATACGTTGTTTTGATACAACGTCCCAATCCTGATCTCATCAACTGTCTTTTTCCCATACTCCGATGTAATCTTTATAATCAAGTTTTGCATACTATGAAGGGATCGCATGGAATAATTTGTCTTCCTTTTTTAAGATCATGTCCCTCGAAACGAATTTAAAAAGCACTAAAAAAAAAGGATCTGATGGAAGCTCTATGCAACAATTGAAGGTCATGCCCCCACCCTCTCTCTCTCTCCCTCTCTCTCTCTCTCTCTCTCTCTCTCTCTCTCTCTCTCTCTCTCTCTCTCTCTCTCTCTCTCCATTTGAAACTATGTTTCCAAGAATTGTTTCTTACTATTTCATATGTTGTAAATGAGTAATGTACATATGTGTATGGTTGAAGTTGCATGCTATATATTTCTCTTTTTGTATGAGGACAGGATGTAAAAAAGCTTGCCAGCTATTCTTCAAACCCTCAATAAAGATAATTTTGACATAAGTTGACTTGGCACACACATTCGCACGCGCGTTCATGTACTTTGTGTGATGTAATGAATATTCTTCTTATAAACAATTTTTCATGATCCCTTCATCGGCACACATGCATATGTAATTCGCATGATGTATGAACATTCTTCTTATAATAATTTTTCATGACCCCTTCATCGGCACACATGCATATGAAATTCGCATGATGTAATGAACATTCTTCTTATAATAATTTTTCATGATATAATAATAATAATAATAATAATAACGTACATTTATAGAGCGCCCTTTCTCACTAGAGCTCACAGCGCTTTACAATAATCAACTATAAACATGTAACACTCTTTACACAACGGGCTGCCTACCTGGGTAGTGCCGACTGAAGAGCTGCCAGCTGGCGCTTCATTCGGTCGTTTCCCGTGTCATCCAGTCAGTATCGTTCAATATCGATCGCTCATTTTCCTTACTTCATTCTTTCCATTTCTCACTCAGGGTGCATGCTATGTGTAACGTGTCATCCATACCAACGGCCAAACTGGCCTACTCTCGTTTTGAGAAACGCCCCGGCGGAGGTTCGAACCCGCAACCCCCAGATTGCGAGTCAGGCGCTCTACCAACTGAGCTATTCCGGCAATTCCTGTCTTGTTGTTGTTGTTGTTGTTGTTGTTGTTGTTGTACCCTGGCTAAAAGACTCCAGGGATCATCCGAACAGCCGAAGCACTTGAACACTATGGTACTTTGCATCAGCTAGGGATGAGAACATTACGTATGTAACCGTTTTTGATTACCCTGCCACTGGGCAGCCACACTCCAACTTCAGGGGATATGGGAGACTGATAATGCTACGCTAGGAGCTTGTCACAACTGAAGACAATTCCCACGTATATGTAGAGCATAACCACATTTTGATGTAGCCTAGGTGTTCTAGCCTATGTCAGTTGGCCTAACACAGCTTTAAGCTAAGGCAAAATTCGTGTGTGTAAAAGGGTTCTGTTGTTGCACGCCAATGTTAAAAACAACGGTCATCTTTAGAATAACATAAATTGTCTTATTTTTGCTTGCCGGGAGTCAAGTCTAATACTATAATATAATGAAATACATGTAACTGTGCACATGTGATCAGTGTAACTCCCTAACTAGCTAGTAAATTATGGTGAAACGAAGTAACTCGTTGATTTGAAGATAACATACACACATTACTAACAAATAAATAAACAAAACGAATAAGGACACTTTTCCACACAAACACATCAATGCTTGTAGAAACTGGAGTTCACAGCCACAGATTTTCAAACTTTTTTTTGTTGAAAACCATATAATTCAAGTAATGGTTGTGCTCTCTGTTACCTGTGTTTACACATTCTCTTCTGATGTATTGTTATTATTATACTGACTTCAGTGTGCGCGCTTTTTTTTGTTCTTTCTTTTCTTTTTGCATAAAAAGAGGACTTAAGGTCCTATTTGTCAAAAGTTCATATACCTGTTTTTCTCATTTTACATTAAAGCAACATCATTTTTACACCTTGTGTGTCCATTAATGTTTCACCTTTTGATCAGCGGAAATAATTTGCTGAAAACAAGGTAACACCACAACCGTCTCTTTCTGTTGTGTGCCGCCCGTGGTGCCAGAGAACACGGAATTCCTCGTGTGTTCATTGCTCACTTATCCGTCCACTGCCCGCCGCGTGAGGAAAAGATGGCACTAGGCCAGCCGTTAATAGAAGAGATGTGTAGCAGGTCTACTCAGAAATCTGTGTCAATGCGTGGTGCAATATCTCGTGCACACGAATGCGCACTTTTAGGATAAGTTTGCAGAATCAACTGATAAAAAGGACTTGCACTGATTGCTTTATACCCAGAGAGTGGCCGTTTTAAGTTAGAAATGCCTGAAGTGGTGCTGCAATCTAACATCTTCTTCTAAGTGATGAGTAGGCTGACTGGCAATAGGTGCTGCCAGGTCGCAAGGCTTTCGCCTGTGGACAGGTGATGTCTTTGAAAGTGTTGTAGACAATTGTTTACAATGTAGTGAAACAAAACAGACACACGAGGCTAAGGAAAGGTTTTTGAAAATGTAACGGAAACATGAGTTGTGTATTTGTGAAACACACACGGGTAAAGCCACGTATAACTCGAGTATGGTACGTAGACACGTCCTTAAAGCTTCCATTTCAACAAGACATTGCAGGCGCTGCGACTTCATTACAGAATAATCTGGCAGCAGTCAGGTTTAACTAATAAGACAGTAAAAGTTTAAAGAGACAGTACATGCCTGTAACCTTTGTTGTTGTTTCCCACATTGAGCCACCTGAATCATGGCACTGCATCCATGCTGCTCATTCCAATCAGTCACAGCCCGGCCCACTGCAACCCCTGCACAGGCGATCTGGGGAGCAGTCAGTGTCAAACCGTCACAAGAGGCAAACCACCCAACGAGACGCCACTGCTGCAGTCACCTGGTGGTATTCAGGGGTGCCTGTTCTGATCCAACATATGCAGGACACCATTTTCTACACCCCCCCCCCCCCCCTCTCCCTTACTGAAAACACTACTTGCTTATTTGCGGAGCTGGCTTGAGTGAGCTCTGCCTCTGGAGGACATCACCACATCCATCCAACATCAGCTCCCATGGACTTGCCGATACCGGTTACCCCACTGGAATCAAACCAAGGCCACAGATGCGGACAGGAAATCAAGACCGAGGTCACCATGGGAGCTGGGCTTGAATGGGCCACAGAAAATTTGATACTTTTTTTCCTGATCAATGAGAATGAAGATGATGCTAAAGATTTCCATTCTGGTCTGAGACTGCATGACAGGGCCTTACTCTAAACTTACTTTCAAAATATATTAATACAGAGGAAAGATGAGCAACACTCTCAGAAACGCATCCATTAAGTGAATGAAACTCGACTGTGTTGTCCCAACTGAGCCTGTAGCAAAGGTAACTCTGGGTAGGAGCCAGTCGGGGAAAAAAATCCTGCATGGTTCTGAAGGGAATCGAACAGAAGACCTCCCAGCCGAGAGTCCGCGACGCTATCCACTGTGCCATGGTGGCTAGTACGTCTGTAAATGCTGGTACCCGATCCGCTGACATGCGTACCATTATCAGTTGTCATATGGCAGGCTGACTGTGGGTTGTCTCGGTCACACACTTTACGCATTTTACCAACCTTGCTTTTCAACATTTACCATCTTCAGCTGATTTTGTGCAGTTTGATTTGCTGTGTGTTGCTGCTTGTGCAGTTCATCGTTTTCATTGCTCTGAGGTTTATATCTGTTCAGGATTTGGGATATAAAACATTAGACTGGGAACAACCACAATCTTTGTATAAGCACCAAAAGGAAAAAGTTTGTAGGTATTATAATCATTTGGTAATTTCTTCTTATCAGAACTGTATTAGCATGCATGAATTCTGAGCCATTATAATTCCATGCTGCTTATTTAAGATCTATGATTAGTTGTCATTATACCAAAACACTAATCAGAATTTTTATTTCAGTGTGCCATCATGTCGCTGGTTCACTACAAGTTCAAGAGCAGTGTGGAGTATAGACATGTCACGTTCGATGGCCATCGCATATCTGTTGGGGACTTAAAGAAAGCAATAGTCGCCCAGCAGAGGTTTCGACCTGGAGATTGTGACCCTCCAATTTGCCGACGCCCAGACTGGCGCAGGTATTTATTTATCCCATCCATCCATTGTGTGAAAACTGCATGTGATATTACTTTGATATGCTGTATCAACTCCTGGTTTGAGGATTAGCTTGAGTGCATAGCTTACCTGGGCTGTTGGGTAGGAAATGGGGGTGGAGTGGGAGGTGCCCATGTGAAAATCCACACAGCATTCAAGAAAAGCACGTGGGTCTGCTTTATTGTTGCTGTCATTCAAATGGAAAGCACGGATTGTATATTCATCACAGTTCACACACTACCATTGACATTGCTGGAATCGGTGATGATTCATCCATATTTTGTCAATGGTGCTAGCCTGAATTTTTTCAAGCAATGACAGCCAATGACATACCCGAATGAATTTCACAGAAAGTTGAGTTTATCTGTAAATGGCACTTTTTACGAAGGAACAAAGTGTCGCTGTGACTTTTCATGGAAAAAAAAAACATTTTTTTTGCGATTTTTGTGTGTGTGTGTGTGTGTGTGTGTGTGTGTGTGCGTGTGTGTGCGCGTGTGTGTATGTGGAGTGGGGGAGGGGAGGCGAGGGGGGAATTAAGTGTATGCAGGTATTTTTCGAGTGGTTAACAGCTGTGATTTGGTCGAGTTTTGGATCGCGGGGTGAGGTGCTGAATCAAGACTGACTCACGTTCTGTATTTAGTGCACGTTTGATGAAAATACAATGAATACAACGAACTGGGGGAAAATGTTGAAAACAATTCTGGAGACAAGTTTTTTTCAGCAGTAATCGCATTTCCAGATATACCATAGCAGGGGAGGGAAGGGGGGGGGGGGGGGGGGGGAAGCTTCGACCAAATAGCAACAATCGTAACTTTCATGCACGGAAGGGGAGGGGGAGGGGGCGGGGGGAGAAGAAGCTTCCACCAAACAGCAACAATTGTAACTACCATGCACTAAATTGCGATAGACTGTACCTGCTTCTTCGACATGCCCCGAAACATGGGAACAAGAGGCGAGAGAGCATGACTTTGTGCCAAAGTATGCTGATGAAGTGGGTTTGAAAATAGTTTGTGTTAGAAAGAACATATTTGAACCAGAATCAATGCGAGATCCGGTAGTTATTACTCAGGAAAAGCTTCTGCAGGGTGAAGGCACTTAAACCGAAACAAATGCCCCCCGACCCAACACATAGATTTGGAATTTTGTACACACTCTTAGTAGAAAATAGGCTTAATGATGTTGAAAAGTACACATATATAGCAGTTTGGGAGTAAACGGCTCTATAGCAGAATTGCAAGTGGCTTTATAGCGGTGTCACTGACAGTTTGATTTGAATGCAATGTTGCTGTTGCTCAAATTTCTTTGAGTCGGTAATGTAATTTTGTTGGTTTCAAACATTTAGAAATTTAACCTTTCGTTGTTTTACATCGGGTCCGCTAGTTTCGCAAACCATTGTAATTCGCTTTGAACAAAAGGCATTTTTATGTCCAAATCACTTTATAAAATCTATCACAAACTTTGTATTTGGGCTTTGATTAAAGACTGACTTATTCTAAACATCCCTCTGTAGACCTTTGAAAACATCATCTGGAGGGCTTAGTTGAAATTATTTTTAATCTTCTACAAAAACAAAATAAATAACACCCTTAATTGAGGTATATTCTGGTTGTATTCTTTCCCCATATCCCTGTATGCTTTTAGAATGACAAATATTCGTTTTTTTGTGTGTGTGTGTCCTGTAGCCTACAAGAACTGGGAACTAATCCCCAAAAACTCGAGCGTCGTAGTCATGCGGGTGCCCCTGGAGCCCCGTGCTCCACGGAACAGAGAGAACGCATGGTAAGAGACTGTTTCAGTTTTAGTATTCAGTCATTGTTTCAATTCAGCGTGACTCTCTTTCAGTAGCTATGGAACCGTTTCGCTGCCAGAGAATATTGGTACAGATGTACTTCCCAGGTGACTTGCCTATCATATTGTATGAAGTAGTTACATTGAAGGATGCTATTTGTTTTTTTTTTTCGTTCACAGGTCGTGATAACTTTTGTTCAGTGGTCAAAGTAATATGCAAAGTCTTAGAACTGGTAAAATAGTAGCAGAAGAGTTTATAAGTGGAACTTGTCTTTGTGCTTTGTTGTCTTAAGGATCTTACCAGCCCCGCAGGTTACTGGCAGTGCTGTTCAGCGTTCTCAATATGGAAAATGCTACTGTCTTTTGTTTGGGACTGATATTTTCCCTTTTGTTTGAAATTGGCATTTATGTTTTAGACAATATAGTAATTTTCGCTTTTGTGTGTGTTTCAGGGAGGCTTTCAAGAAGGAAGCCGCAAAGTCGGTACGTATTGAAAACTTTTCTTTTCTTCTTTTGGTATCATGCTTATTAATGTGAAACATTGGTGTGAGTATGTGAGCAATGTTGCATGTTTTCTATAAGTTATAGCAATGTAATGCGTTTTCTTGAAGCAGAATAGTTTGTTGTTTGTGAAGTAAATCTTACATAAATGTTAGCGAACCGCCAAGAGGTAGGCGTTGAATGAAAAACCATTCAACGCCTACCTTGCGCTGAAGAAAGCGAAGTGACAAATTTGTTCATTTTCTTTGCACTATTTGTTTGTGTCTTGCCTGAAGAAGACCTAAGAGGTCGAAACGCGTCGTGTTTTGTCTTGTGACTCGTTTTGTCCACAGTACTCTTGGCGGTTCGTTAACATTTATTTAAGATTTGTTTAGATTTCCGCCTGCAGTCGTCTCATTTTGAAACTAGATCCGTTTCTTAAGTAGTTTTGCTAATACAGTTTTGAACAAATACTTTGATAACAAAACAAACAGTTAATTTTGAGAATATAAGTTGTAATATTGGAGAGAAAGACAACTTGGTGTTCACATTGTTGTAATGAATATAAAACTTGATCACCTTGTATGAAAGGTGACATTTTAAGGTTTACTTTGAAAAATTCTAGTCATCAATTTTTTTCCTTACTATAAGCTTTGTAAGTATGTCATTGGAAATCTGTAATTGATAAGAACAGTAAAAGTTAAAAAAGAGGCTTTTTTGTTTTGTGTGTGTAAATATAAAAATTGAAAGCAGGACTCATCACCCACCCACCCCCTACCCCCACCCCCATCCCCACCGCCGCCCTGTCACACTGCATCAATAATTTGACAATTTCTAAATTGTAATTATCCATTCAGAAAGTTGCTTGAGATGTCAGTTGTAGAGTCCAATTTTATCATGTATATAAGTCCCATTTAATGATATCAACATAAAAAAGAGAAAGATATGGACATCTGTGAAGTTCCCAATAAAGGACGATCACGCATTGCGTGTCATAATGACATGAAGTATTTGTCACTGAAAATATGATGCATTCCATTCAAAAAAGAAAGTTAATTAGTTCTGCAAGACAATTCAGGCAGATTACAGGACTAAACAGGATGCATTTCGACCTCTTGGGTCTTCTTCAGGCAAAAACCAAACAACATTTAGGACAATGAAAAGAAAGAACGACAACCACTTCTCATTTTCAGCACAAAATCCAAAGATGAGAAAATAAGTGGTTATCTCAGGATAAACCTGTTCATTTCATTTCCATCTTTAGGGATGTTGCCTAACGTCAATGCTGTCGATGTAAACATTTCTGTATAGTTCCATGCTTTGTGTTGGGTGATCAAGAAGTAATTCATTCACGACTGTACAAAATCGGGCTGGATTTCATAGGTGATAGCGGTCTTTTCATTGACGTACAGAAAAGAGTGGAGTGATATTTCTTTAAGATATTTGTTACTTTCCTAATTCAAAGTATTTAAGTATTTTACCAAAGTCTCTGTCAAATATGTGCAATTGTGGTGTTTTTATTTGTGTAAGCGCTCAAGTTTTCTGCCTTGGATGACAAGCGGTGACAAATAATGAGTAGAATGTGTGTATAAGAGAGCATCAAGCTGTGGTTTGTTTTTGCCGAAATGATAAATGAATTGGGAAACTTTATTGTATCCAATAAGGGAAAAAAATGAAAAAGAAAAACTGAAAAAAATCTATTTTTAATTCCTTTTATTAGATTTGGGGGAAAGGGAGGGATGAGAGTGTTACAGACCTTCGGTACAATTACATGCTTAAAATGTCTCCAACATCTCAGATTTAAATCTTCTATTTCAAACATTAGAACTACTAAACAAGTATTCCTTTGCACATCCTCTTGCTCACACACATCCTTCGCATCCCACCGACCCCCACGAAATGCTCTTCACCTTATTCATACACACACACTGCTCAAGTAAATGCATAAAATGGACAATACCCACCCCCCCCCCACCCCCCACCCCCCCAAAAAAAGAAATAAAATAAAAAAAAAAAAAATGAAATTCACTTTGTCCTTTGATAGCCCCACTGGTTGGAAAACTACATAAAGATGTTACACTGTTTTTCAGATACGCAACCTGGCCAATGCCAATGTGGGACAAATCGACAAGGTGACAGCTTCAGAGCAGACAAAGAGGGCTTTTTATCGCCCCAAGTAAGTTACCTCCCAGTATGCTGTAAGCAATTTAAAAAGAATTTTGCCTGCAGATTTTTATGATTTATTTTTATTGTTTGTAAGAACACTTTGGTACAAAGAAAGAAAGCAAGAAAAATAAGGGGAAGAGGAAGGGAAGCTTTAGCTTAAGGCAGGTAGAATTTGTCAATTATTACGTCATTACCCTTACCGGTTCCTTACCTTGGTTATTGATTATTTTGACTGGATGCGAACCCTGAAACAGCCTTTGTGGCAGGAAAGGCAGTAGATATCATTTTATAAAAGATCTTGTGTTCATATTACAAAAACAACTTTGAATACTTGGGAGACATGTTGAACACTTAACATATGAATGACATATTGATATTTTTTTATAGAAATAGTTCATGACAGAGATTACAACAACAGGGCAATGATTGGGGGTTGCTGGTCCATCAAATACTTACTAAATGAAGTCTTAATTTGGAAAATGGTCTGGACCTCCTGACTCCGAGTGGACTGTTTGCTGTGTCTACCCTTGATGCGTGAGTTACATGCCTGGGTTGTTTTTACCTGATTTGGTAATATTGGTCGCTGACACCAGCCATGTAATGTCCACCTTTTCTCTGAAATGAATGAGCAGATCATCTGAGCTTTGTGAATGTTGTCTTAGAGATCTAAAGCCTGATAAGGAAGAGTTTGACTATGCATGTGGCGAGGGCAGCTAGGTACACCAACAGAAGTGAACTGATTCTACCTCAAAAGTGGAGACTAGAGTAACAAAATAAGGCTGCACTGTGGATGTTTATGACCTCACAAATGCTGGTTTCACCAGGAACATATGTGTGATTTCATGGTTGGTGTTTCTTTTGTTGCAGACAAGCTTACAGGCAAGGTAAAACGGAACACCCTTATTTTCGCCCTCAGCCCAAAAGGATGGAGCCAGAAAAGCCTCAGACACCTTCAGAGCTGAAATGTCCTGTCTGCAAGGACTTGATGAAGGATGCCGCAATTGTTTCGTGTTGTGGCTACAGCTACTGTGATCAGTGTAAGTATTTTTAGTGTTTTACATGTTTGACTGTGTGGTTTGAAGATTCGTAGTCACTGAGGGAAGGTATTGCTGCCCTTGATGGTGGATTTAGTTTAAATTTTTCTCTGTAATCAGCGCTGATGTAAGCACAACTTCACATTGGTGAATTCTGCCAGTTGTGAAACTGGCATCATCAGATCACTGCTTTCGGGATCCCTTCTTCTTCTCTTTATCCTCAACTAAAACAGCAAATGGGACGAACTCATCCAATTCATAGCCAACAAGGTGAATATGTTATTGCGTATCTTAAAAAATGCAAATACAGACTAACCAGAAATACTTTGCAGACGATGTGCAAATCCTTTATTTTACCCCATTTTGATACGCAGACATTTTGTGGGATAACTGCACAGATACTCAGTCAATTATGTTAGAAAAACTACCCCTAGAAGCAATTCGTTTCATAACTGGTGGAGTTAAGGGAACAAGTCACCAGAAACTATACGAAGAGTCTGACTTTTGCTCATTACAAGAAAGACGGAAAAGACACAAGCTGATTCAGTTTCATAAAATGGTTAATGGCGGTCTGTCCAAACTATTTAGCTGATCTCTCTCTCTCTCTCTCTCTCTCTCTCTCTCTCTCTCTCTCTCTCTCTCTCTCTCTCTCTCTCTCTTCAAATTTGTGTATGTTCGGTGCATGGGGAATCATGGTATTTGTTGTATAGACTGACTGGTTGCATCGCTGTTTCTACTGATTCTACTGATCTGTTCTATCTTCTTTCTTGTCTTTTAACCTAAAGTAAGATTTCTACAAATTTTTCAATATGATATTCAGCATTTTTTTCTGTTTTACGTGCCTATGTTGATTATGCAATCTGCCGATGTGTGTTTGTTGTTAAATGTTCCGTCACTGAACACATTATAAGCATTTGCTTGTTGTTGCTTCAGTTCAATAAGTTGTTTATGTACACATCTGTTCATTAAAGAAATGTTTATAAAAAAAATTAAAAAAATAAAATAAAAAAAAACCCAAACAGCAGTTTTCAGTTTGACGGAGTAATGCAATTCTAGTATCTTGATTATCATGTCTTTATGGATTATGAATGGAATATGTGATTATGCATGGGATTGTTATCTTTTTGCCAGGTATCCGTGATGCTTTGCTTCAAGCAGAGGATCAGCGTTGTCCCACCTGTGGCGAGTATGGCGTATCGCCTAGTGGAATCATTCCCAATTTGGCCCTCCGCGCCGCAGTGGCTGCCTTCACGGGTGGTAGTGGCTATTCACAGCTACGCGGTCGATAAACAGTGACTTCGTACTCAGAAACGCTCTAACTCGTCAGGGCTCCTAAATCGTTGAAGCCCCACGATCCAACGATCCATTAAAATTTTGAACTCCCCTCCACTTTTTAACTACCCGGGAGTTAGAATTAGCATCTCTTAGCTCTCTCTCTCTCTCTCTCTCTCTCTCTCTCTCTCTCTCTCTCTCTCTCTCTCTCTCTCCACGTACACAGTGTGTGTGTATGTGCGCGCGCGCGCACGCGCGAGTGAGTGTGTGTGTATGTGTGTGAGTGCTCGTGCGAGCGTGTGTGTGTGTGTGTGTGTGTGTGTGTGTGTGTGTGTGTGTGTATTCCGCTCGTGTCAAGGACACCCCTGTATTGTCCAAGGGCCACAGAATTTAAGATTTTTTTTTTTTTTGAGAGGGGGAGAGGAGATAGAGTAGAGTGAGTGGGTGTGTGAGTGTCTATAACACAAAATGAAAAAAAATGGAAATAATTAACTCTTTTGTTTCATCTATGTTGTTTTCTTAGTATATGCAACACATCAGAATGAATGTGCCAGTACACTACACATTAGAACATTACAAGCCCAGACACTTTGTATCAAACGCTAAAACACTAAAATCAGCAAAAATGTGTCCATCTGTAAGAGAACATACAGACTATGCATGGTGTGTATGAGACTGGTTTGGGAAAAAAAAAAGATTTTTTTTTAAAGCTGATCAATGGGAGTGAAGAGGGGAGACACAGACACAGAGAGGCACACACACAGACACACACACACACACACACACACACACACACACACACACATATATATATATATATATATATATATATATATATATATATATATATATATATATACAATGGAGACTGACAGTGTTTGAATTATTTTGTGTATGTGTGATTATCCGACAGTGAGCGGGTTATACGGTCAGTGACCTTCGATTTATAACACATTTATCCATAGGCCGCCACTCCATGCATTTTATGTAATAAAATGACCAAATGTCTTCTCGTGTGTGTGTGTGTGTGTATATATGTGTGTGTGTGTGTGTGTGTGTGTGTGTGTGTGTGTGTGTGTGTGTGTGTGTGTGTTGTGTGTGTGATATTCCATCTTTCTAACTTATGTGTGTGTGTGTGTGTGTGTGTGTGTGTGTGTGTGTGTGGTGTGTGTGTGTGTGTGTGTGTGTCCATCCTTCTAACGTTTTCTTGCACGCGCGCGCGCGCGCGCGCGCGCGCGTGTGTGTGTGTGTGTGTGTGTGTGTGTGTGTGTGTGTGTGTGTGTGCGTGCGTTTACACTCCACATCCCTATCTGACCTCACCCCACCCCTTTCGCTTGCCTGCCATCTTTTTCTTCCTTTCACGCACAGGCCACACGCCACGATTGGAATTTTGCACTAAAACACTATTTTGTTTTCATGTATAATCCATTTTGAGGCCCAGCATTTAATCTCAAACCGATAAATTGATCAAAAGAACAACTCCCCACCGATTAATTCCTTTGTTATGGGGATTTACACCGAAGAAATCGCAGGCAGCTTCAAAAATACATGACCTTCCCCCATAGATGATGTCACCTTGCAGGCTTTTGCGAGTACCCATGACCCTATCTTTGCGCCAGCTCGAAATACCCAAATGGTTGCATTCCTTTGATGTTAGTCTGTCTGTTTCGAACCACCTGGCTTGTACCTTGATGGTCATGTGAAAGAAAATGAGGAGAATCCACTTTCAGACACAATAAAATTTTCAAAACAATCTGATTACGCCAGTCTATAATTACTATAAATTTCGGGGATTTGTAGCTGGCGCATTAATTATTGGTATGCAGCCACACAGATTTAGGGAAGTTGTTGGCAGCTATATCCAATGGGCAGGACAGACAACACCAACAGCTTATCGTTCGCTCGGTCACACTGGTCGTGCTCGCATGTGTGTGTGCGCGCGCGCGCGTGTGTGTATGTGTGTGTACGCGCGCGCGCGTGTGTGTGTGTGTGTGTGTGTGTGTCTGTGTGTGTCTGTACGAGTCTGTGTGTGTGTGGGGGGGGGGGGGGGGGGGGGGAGGAGCCACGGCAGCAGATGGCGGATAATAGGTGAGTTGTTCGTTCTGCCCTCGTGAGAACTCTGCCCGCGAGGCGAGAATCCTGATTCGGATTGGGGCCTGCACACCAAAAAATTAATATGCCAAGCCTTGCTCCAGGAATCGAGTTTTTATAGACTGGCGCCATTAGAGAAACTTTATTGTGTCTGAAAGTTGACTCTCCTCTTTTTTCTTTTTTCGTATGGATATATATACAGACAGGTACAAGCCAGGTGGTTCCTAGCACAGATTAAAATCAATTTGTCATGTAAGAAATTCCCCTTGCAGTTTACCTGGCCTATTTCCTAATAATGTTGTATTCCTTGGCAATATTCACATCCTTCAAATATCAAGGTTTTTCTCAGGGAAAAGGAGGAGGGGGGGGGGGGGTATAAATTGACCCAGACGATATAAACTGGCCTAGCTCAGAATATGTTCAGATATAAGATAGCCTTGGCTAGTTCATATCTAGGGTGCATTCTGATCTAGGTCAGTTTATACAGGGGCAGAGTCTGGACAGGCCACTTTTCTACTAGGGTTAACTCTGCATGGGGAGCCTGCTACACCGGAAGACTGAGAGGCGTATGCGGAACGTTAGCTTCTCTGTGATCAGCCGGACTCCTGCAAACCGGGTAGTTTGAATTTTCAGTTTGAGTTTTCAGTTTAAAGTTTTCAGTTTGAGGGTTTTAGTTTGTCTTCAGTTTTGAGTTTTACTCAAAGGAGGTGTCACTGCCAACTTGTCCATATACGCTACACCACATCCGCTAAATTTTGAGACCACACTGCACATGATTTAAAGCGGATGGGTAAATGAGTTAATGAGTATGTTGAGTGGATTTATGAAGAGGGTTAGGCCTACACTAGGACTTAGCTCAGGCGAAGGTAAAGAAGAGCGCAAATCTCGTGCTCTGTTCTTTGTTTTTTTTATTTGTTTTACGTCGCCTTTTATGACCGACCTGCTGATCAGTCGGTTGTCCACGTGGCCATTCTTATAAGTGTGGAAGTATCAGTAATACGTTGTAGAGCTCGAGTCCATGAAAGTGTTTCTCTTTGACATCTCGGCAGCCGTTGGTTTTCTCTCCAAGGGACGTCACTCTCCATTGCACAAAGGGAAATCACTGTTCATTCATCCAATGTTCCTATAACACGAATGTGGAATTGACTGACATCGAATGTTACATCTCCCTTTCTTTTGAAACACAGTTTAAAATTACTAGTCCAGTTTCTGTGGTGTCTTCACTGGTGGATCACGTCTTGTTTTGTAGACTTCATCACATGAAGTGTTCATGACGTCTAGTTGTCCTGGCTTGGATCCCTCTTCAGGTAGTTCTGCAAGCTGCTCATATTGTGGATTGAATTCATAGGTCGTGTATCATGTTTGCTGGGGACCGGGCTTCAGTGGTTGGTGATATCCGATTCAGTCGCAGGAAACGACGATTCTGCTGTATGTATGTCCGTCTGATGTCAGAACATGATACGATCGGGGTGTATTGTCCAGTTTGGTCACAGTAGCTGGTTTTCATGTGTCTGCTTTTGACGCTGGACAAAAACTTGATCACCAGGTTTCATTGCTGGTAAGGGGTGTACGGAACGATCATAGTACCTCTTCTGTTTCCGCTGAAGTTGATTTCTTCTGGTCGTGACTTTTTCTGGTTCGACTGTTTCTTGGTTTTAACTGTTGCTCTGTCGCAGGAAGAATTGAACAGAGCTGACGGCCAATCAGACGTTGAGCAGGCGATGCCAGATAATCAACTGGTGTTGTCCTGTATTCCAGCAGAGCAAGAAGTGGATGGGTTCTCTCAGCCTTCGATTTGTTCAGGATCCTTTTGGCTGTTTGTACTGTTTTCTCAGCCAGGCCGTTTGACTGGGGATGTTCAGGGCTGGGAATTATGTGGCTGAAATCCCATGTTGATGCGAATGTGGCAAATTCTGATGATACAAACTGGGGTCCATTATCATTGATGGGGATTTCTGGTATTCCATGGCGAGCAAAGTGTGTTGCCAGCTTTCTAATGACAGCAGTGGATGCTGTCACATTCAATTCGTCAATTCAAAGAAACGACTTTAATAGTCAACAGTCACCATAAAATCTTTTGTTCCAGGAGAAAAGATCGGTAGCAATTTTCTGCCATGGTCTGAATGGAATGGTGTGGGATATCATGGGTTCTTTTAGATCTGATGTTGAATTGAAGAAAAAGTAAGATGCATGCAGAAACCACGTCGCGTATCTCTGATGTCATTCCTGGCCAGAAGAGCATGTCTCTTGCTCGCTGAATACTTTCTTCCAATGCCAAAGTGTTCAGCATGTATTTATTTTCTGGAGCATTTCTGGTCTTGACTCTTTGGGAATGACGATTTTGTCCCCTTTGAAGATGAGACCTTCTATGGCTGTTCCCCTCGGTAGTTCCACATGTGATGACAATGGGGTAACATTGGTTTCTGGATTCTGGCCACCTCGTTGTGGGTGTAGTCTTTCAGTTGTTGCATTTGATTTGTCTTTTGATAGTAGCATTTCTCAGCTGCTCTGTTTTTCTGATCAGTGACTGGAAGCTGTCTCATTAAAGAACGAACAGCCAGATTGAATTCTTCAGCGTCGTTGACGTCGTTTAGCTTTGCGGGCAAAAATTTTCGGGAGAGACTATCTGCCACAGGGACGTTTTTGCCTGGTACATGGATGACTTCAAGGTCATCTTTTTGTAGTTGTAACAACATTCTCTGAAGTTTATGTGGTGCCTTAGTAAGTGGTTTTTTTTGCTATGATAATCAGTGGCTTGTGGTCTGTTTGAACTCTGACTTTAGACCATTTAGGAACTGCTGAAAGCGGTTACAACCAATGGGTAGAGTTCTCTTTCTATTTGGGCGTAATTTTGCTCAGTGGGGGTAAGTGACTTTGATACAAAGGCAACAGGTCTGTCTTCTTGCAACATCACTGGACCTCGTCCATTTCTCTGAAAGATGTCTGTGAGCTGATGATGCCGAAAGGAAGTCTATTGAATTTGTAACGTCCGAATGGTGTATTGAATGTTGTGAGGTAGGATGATTTTTGATCCAGCTTTAGTTGCCAATATCTAGACTGCTCATCCGATTTACTGAAGAATTTGGCTCCAGTTTTGAAAGTGCGTCCTCCAGCGTTGGCATTGGATATAGTAGGAACGTTTTATCGCCTTGTTCAAATCTCTCGGGTCAAGACATGTTCTAAGCTTTCCATCTGGTTTTTTCAACAATGATTAAAAAATTGACCCAGTCTCTAGGTTCTGTTACCTTTGTGATGAATTCATTTTCTTCCATCTTCTGCAGTTCGTGCTAGAGTTTTTCTTTGACGGCATGTGACACACCTTTGGGGATGTAAAATATATATTTTGCATCATCCTTTATGTCAATAGTCACCTCACACTGAGAAAACGTCTGGGTATTCTTGTAGAATACTTTCTTTGGGTCTGGACTATTTTTAATCTAAAGTACAGGTTGGTTAGTTGTAGTCTCAGTGAGGCCTGTAGACCCAGGACGGCTTGTGATGACGTGTCGACAACATGGAATGAACCTTGGAATGTTTGTCCTTTGTACATTATTGTTATCGGTACACAGCCAACGATTTTCAGTTGTTGTCCTGTATAGCCTGCAAGTCTGTCTGAGCAAGGTGTCACTGGAGGCGGACTGTTCATTTTCTGTACACATTTAACGGAATGACATTGACCTGTGAACCGTGTGTCACCTGTATCTGTTGAAATGTCAGCGCATACTGTATCAGGTTTGTCTTTTCCACATGTAATTGTGTTAACAAACAAGAATGCTTCCGCTTTATCACTTTCGTCCACTGTGTGGACTGATTTCTTGCTAGGTTGCTGCTTTTTGTTGCCATACAAACGGAAACCA
>JADBJO010018934.1:25000-34321 GCA_016801955.1 Conus betulinus
CTGTCGTGTGCTGTGCTGTTGTACTGTGTTGCGTTCTGTTGTGTTGTGTCGTGTTGTGCTGTCCTGTGTTGTGTTGTACGGTGTTGTACTGTATTGTATTATGTTGTCCGTTTGTGCTCTGTAGTGTTGGTTTGTACTGTATTGTATTATCTTGTACGTTGTGCTGTGTAGTGCTCTGCTGTACTGTATTGTGGGCTACTGTGTTGTGGTATGCTGTGCTGTGTTGTGTTGTGCTGTGTGTGGTGTTGTGAGACCTATAGTGGCCTTTTGTCTTTGGTATCCTGGACACGCAATGTTGATCAGGTGACTGGAATGTCAGTAGATGGAGTGAAAGCTCTCTCTCTCTCTCTCTCTCTCTCTCTCTCTCTCTCTCTCTCTCTCTCTCTCTCTGTGTGACTTACATCAGAATGTTCTTTTCAATCTCATCCATTGTGGGCTCCTCCTCCGATTCCAAGAGGATCTGCTGTCCATAAGGGAGGTAATTCAATCCACATACCATCTGAAGGGCTATCACTCCCAACCGAGTAACAGTCCCTGGCCTGCATAGACACATAGCCAATAACGGTCACTGAATGGTGTCGTGTTCAAACAGATCATTAAAACAGATATTGGCTATGCCGGTCACTGAATGATGTTGTGTTCAGATCATTAAAACAGATATTGCCAATAACGGTCACTGATATTGTGTCCATACTGCTCATTAAAACAGACATTTGTCAATAACGATCAATGAATGATGTTGCGTCCACCCAGCTAACTAATTTAGACATTTTCGATAATGATCACCTAAGATGTTGTGTCCACACAGGTAACTTATTTTGACATTGTCAATAATGGTCACTGAATAATGTCGTGTCCATACAGCTCATTAAATCAGCAAGTGAATAAAACAAGTAATAAGTGATTTGCTCGTTCGTCGTTTCTATTGTCCTGAATGTTATTTATCTGGCCTAGAGAAGACCGAAGAGGTCGAAAAAACGTCGTGTTTTTTGGTCATGTAAACTTGTTTGTCCATTTTAACCTGCGGAGGTACTAAAATTACTTGTAAAACAACCGGGAACTGTAATGGAGAGGAGACGACAGAGTGGAGGACAAGGAAGGAAAGAAATGTAGAGAGAAAAGAACGCTGATCTCAAGACTCCTGATCTTCTAATCTGCCCTTGACATTGGAACGAAAGAACAAAAGAGCAACACAGCGCCAGAGTTTGGTCACAGATGAGAGAGAGAGAGGAGATCCGAGTGGAGGAGAGGGAGGAAGAGAGGGAAGAGAGGGAAGGAGAGACGAGAGATCCAAGGAGAGGGAGGATTAGTCAGATTAGGGAGAGGGGGGAGGAGAGGGAAGGGGGGGGGGGGGGGAGACAACGGGGGGGGGAGGCGTAAATTGAGAGATCACATGCAGGATAGTACACTTAATTGAGAAAATTTTCAATCTGTTAAGTGAGGTCAGATTCTCACCGAACTCTCAGATAAAGAGAGAAATGCCAAACGATCGAGGAAGTAGAGGGGATGAGAGAGAGAGAGAGGAGGCACGTTTCTGTTCATTCATAGAGAAAGAGGAGGGGAGGGGGAGGGGGGGAGGGGGGAGGGAGGGGGGGGACGTCGTCGTAAAGAATCATCACGACAGCTCACAATTCCAAACTTTTCGTTCCGGTTCCAGAACTTCAATCGGCATATAAACTCTACTGCCCACTTTCCAAGGTTGGTTTCTGTTAGACACACAGCAGTACTAGAGTGTTATCGTCAGTCCCTAGAAAACAATGACTGCTAATGAACGAATCGTGCACAATGTTTCAGTTTGTCTCTGGTCCCAAGAAAAACAATGACAGATAACGAACGAATAGTGCACAATGTTTCACAGTTTGTCTCTAGTTCCAAGGAAAACAATGACTGCTAACGAACGAATTGTGCACAATGTTTCACAGTTTTGTCTCTAGTTCCAAGGCAAACAATGACTGATAATTGACCATAACTGATAAACACGACTACTGGTTCGTGTTACTCGACCCCAGGAAGACGAGTACTGCATTTGTTAATGAATCACTAGTGTAAAAGAACCCCTATCTGTTGTAACTTAATCCGCAGGAAAACAAGGATTGATAATTAACAGCTAACATGAAAAAAAAAGCAACACCACCCGTTTATTGTGACTAGCCCCAAAGAAAAGAACGACTTACGAATAACCACTAGCTCAGAAATACGTTCCAGTCACCAGTTGCTAGTTACGGACGGAGAAAACAATGATAGCTAACAATTGTTAAAATATTGTTAATCACCAGTTGCTGTTTATGTAGAACACAGTGACTGACAGCTAACAGTTGTTCAGAAATCAACACCAGTCTGTTCTCACAACTCTAATGCAACATAGTGACTGATGAATGAGTAGTGCCAGTTACATTTGGTTGTCACACGGAAAACGATGGCAGGTGATAAATAACTGTGTCAGAAGAAACCAACACCAGTCTGCCACAGCTCGTCACACAGAAAACGATATCTGATATGAACAACTACTGTTAAAATCAACACCAGTCTACTGTAATAGTCAGTCACACTGCAAAGAATGATTAATGGTTATAAAGCCAACTAATTCAGGAACAAACGTATGTCTGTTTATGGTGGTCGCAGGGAAAAACAATAGTTAATGATAACAAGCAAACACAAGTGCACACACACAGTGCATGCCCTTCTTCATATTTTCAGACTCATTCCAAAAAGACAGAATATGCCAGGAGGAGGGGTTTTTTTTTGTTTGTTTCTGTTTTTTGTTTGTTTGTTTTTGTTTACATGTTATTGAATCAAAGGGAATCTTATTCTGTAGTGTAGAGGCAGAATTTCTTATCAAAGTAATACATTTGACATTGTTTTGTTGTTGTTGTTGTTGTTGTTATTGTTGTTGTTGTCGTTGTTGTTGTTGTCGAGGATAAAACGATGTGGTATCAATGCCTACAGACAAGGCTGCAATAGAACTGATCTGTTGTGTTATTGTTCTGCATGAATACAGATAGAGTGTAGAGAGCTAAAGGATGACATGTATGGAAAAACCTAAAGGTAGAAACACAACAGACAGACACACACAGACACACACACACACATACACAAATGTGCGCGCGCGCAAACACACACACACACACACACACACACACACACACACACACACACACACACACACACACACACACACCTTTTTGCTATCAAGGAAATGGCACACTCCAAAGTCCGCCAAAAGGATGTGCCCCTCTTCGTCCAGCAAGACGTTTTCTGGTTTCACGTCCTGATGGATGATATCATTCTGTAAACAATCAGCGTCAACAATCAATACCAGACACCATCAGCACCCGACAATCAGCATCAACTATCAGTACTACAGCAAGACGTTCTATGGTTTGATGTCGTGGTGGACGATATCATCCTGTAAACAATCAGCGTCAACAATCAATAAGAGATACCAGCAACACCGAAATCATCATCAACAATCAATACTACATCAAGACGTTCTCTTGTTTCACGTCATGGTGGACGACATCATTCTGTAAACAATCGACATAAACAATCAATAATAGATACCAACAACACCGACAGTCATCATCATCAACAATTAATACTACAGCAAGATGTTCTCAGGTTTGATATTGTGGTGGACAATATTATTCTGTAATCATCACCACACCATCAATAACAAACGACATCAACACCCATAATCCACATTAACAGACAACACTACAGCAAGGCTTTCTCTGGTTTGATGTTGTAGTGGACAAGATCATTCTGTAAACAATCAATATGAATACTCAATAAAAGACACCATCAACACCGACAATCATTATCAACAACCAGTTCTATTCACATGCAACACTGGGGTAATTTGGTAATGTGTGAGGAACATACCATGCACCACACGATCACCACACTACACCACACTACACCATACCACACACCACACCATACTACCGCCACCCAACACCACCACACGCTCACTACACCACAAACCACCACACAATTGCCACGCTACACCGTACCAAACTACACCACAACACACCATACACTACACCATACTACACCACAGGACACCATACTACACCACAACACACCACCCCCCCACACACACACCCACACTGCACCGGACCACACCTCACCACCCCACCCCTATCAACCCACCCCACACCCACCCAACACCCCACCACCACCAACACCCCATCCCACACGTTGCACGTACCCTGTGCACCTTGTCCAAGGCCATGGTAAGTTCCGCCAGGTAAAATCGTATGGCAGGGACAGAGAACTCTTCCCTTTTCATCAAGTCGAAGAGGTCCAGCCCCGGGGCATAATCTGTGGTCATGAGAAATAAGACGTATAGGAGGAATTCAACTGTGTGTTCCCCTGACGCACAGAATTATATAGAGGGACATATGATAGACATCAATGTGCCGTCTGTTCAACTCCAAGGAACAGAGATGTTACTACAACGGTTCGTTGGACACAGAGCGACAAGGAGATGAATAGCAAGTCTCTTCAATAGAAGAAGAAGAATGAGGAGGAGGAGGAGGAGGAGGGAGGGGGAGGAGGAAGAGAAGAAGAAGAAGAAGAAGAAGAAGAAGAAGAAGAAGAAGAAGAAGAGAAGAAGAAGGAAGAAGAAGAAGAAGAAAAAGAAGATGAGAAAATACCAGCAGCAGCAACAGCACAACAACAAATGGCAACATTAAAAACTTAACACACATGCAACACCAGCACCAATGTCGGAAGGAGGAGGTGGTGGAGAAGGAGCAGGAGAAAGAAATGAAAGCAAGAAAGGAAGAAAAGAAAGAAGAGAAAAGAAGAAAAACAACAACAATCACAGCAACAATAATTACAACAACAACGATTACAACAACTACAGTAACAAGAACAATCACATCAACAACAACAACAAACAACAAAGCAACAAACAATCATCGTACCATGACGATATTCATATGTGTCGGGGTGATAGAAGCACCGTGACACTGGATGATGAGGGGTTCGTCTGCCATCTCTCTCAGCGCCTTCAGTTCCCGGGTCAAGAATGCTTTCTTCTTCTTGGCCCTCTCCATGATCTTGATGGCGAACAGCTTGCCAGAGTTGTCCCCCGTTTTCTTCTTAGCGCACCATACTTCGGTGCCCTCTGAAAGAATAATTACGAGCACATGTCAATTAGTTACTTTGCCAACCCCTTCTGGGCATCCCACTGCTCTGTTCTACATGAAAGGCAGCATGGACACATGTTTACCTACATAAAACTCCTCTCTTACCCCATCCCCTGCCGCATAATTCTACTGATACTATCGAAGAATCGATATGGAAAGTTAGTAGAGTGAGAGATGACCCTTGTTGTAGACGCTTATTTGGGGACGAAATGAAATAAAGACTACAGCCAGCTGAAAACAGCTCTAAGTGAACGAAGGCTACAAGTCTAACAACTCGGAAAGAAGACGACAGTCAATGGGAAATGGAATGAAGAATGCAATGGGAAGGAAACGAAAATGAAGAATGCGAGGGTAGGAAATGGAATGAAAACTATAATTAAAGGGGAAATGGAATCAAGGGTGCTAGTTGTAGTACCAAATTACTTTATGGTGAGAACCGTGTGTGTGTGTGTGTGTGTGTGTGTGTGTGTGTGTTGTGTGTGTGTGTGTGTGTGTGTGCGTGTGTGTGTGTGTGTGCGTGCGAATGAGAGAGAGAGAGAGAGAGGAGGAGAGAGAGAGGAGAGAGGAGAGAGAGAGAGAGAGAGGGTGGAAGAGAGAGAAAGAGATACAAAGACAGAGACAGACATACAGATAGACAGCTGGACAGACAGACAGACAGACAGACTACAGAGACAAAGAGTGAGACTTGCTGCCCGTTCAATGACATGTAAGCACTGATAATCCTCCATATCAACTGAAAGCTCCATTGTTCTCTGCAAACAACAAAGTCTTTATCAAAACTGCGGTGCACAAGATAGTACCCACACTTCTCCATGTGGAAGGGTGGGGTGGGGGGAGGAACGAAAAACATATACAAGTGTGAGGAAACATAGAGAGAAGGGGGGAGGGGAGGGAGAAGGGAGAGAATCATGAAAAACACAGAGAAGTATGAAGAAACTGATAGTAGTAGTAGTAGTAGTAGTAGTAGTAGTTGTAGTTGTTGTTGTTGTGTGTTGTTGTTGTTGTGTTGTTGTTGGTGTTGTGTTGTGGTGGTGGTGGTGGTAGTAGTAGTAGTAGTAGTAGTAGTAGTAGTAGTAGTAGTAGTATGTGGAAACAGAATGGGAAACAGGGAGGGAGCGACGGGGTTGGGAGAGAAAGAGATATATGAAGAAACAGAGAGAGAGAGAGAGAGAGAGAGAGAGAGAGAGAGAGAGAGAGAGAGAGAGAGAGAGAGAGAGAGACAGACAGACAGACAGACAGACAGACAAACAGACAGACGAAAGACAGAAAGAGACTTAATGAAAATAAATATACCGAGCCTAACGGGACAGAGACAACCAAAAAGACAGAGAAAGGCACAAAGCCAAACAGACAGACAGACGAGGAAAGAGAGCGAGAGGCAGAATGAAAAGAGATAGACACAAACAGAAACCGTGAGAAAACAGACAGACAGTTCTGTTGTTGTGGCGACATTCTATCCATCATATCAGATGAGATGGGTTCTTTCCCTTGGCTCTGTTAATTCGTAGGACTTAACGACACTCCCTTTCAGTTCCAGTGAGCAGACAACTCATAC
The DNA here is from genome assembly GCA_016801955.1 of Conus betulinus. Classification (NCBI taxonomy): domain Eukaryota; kingdom Metazoa; phylum Mollusca; class Gastropoda; order Neogastropoda; family Conidae; genus Conus; species Conus betulinus. Next base: position 31,712 of record JADBJO010018934.1, read on the forward strand.
ATTGAATGTTTTACATGAATTTACAAGACTCGAGTATTTATAGACTGGCACTATTCGATTTTCAGAAAACTTCCATGGTGTTTGCAAGTTGATTTCCCATTCTCTTCATGCATATGCCCATTAAGGTATATGCCAGTGGTTCCAAGCAGACAGACTGAAATGAAAGGAACGGGGCTAGTTGGTAGAAACCACCTGGCGCGAAGATAGGGTCAGTGAGGGGTGAGTGCGACAGCCTGAGTGACATGTGATGTCAGGTACGGCATAGCTCATGTATTTCTGGATCCTGAATGATTTCAGCTGGAGAAATCCCTCAACACAAGTAAAATGATTGGTGGGCGGGGGTGGGGGTTGGGGGAAGGAGGGTGTTCATTTGATCTGTCATCAGTTTAATATCAATTTTTGGCTCAAATTTCGGCGCCACCTCAAAACGCATACTTTGATTATATAGTGACTGCAGCAAAATCGTGATCGTGGTGTTCGGACTCAACTGAATCAAGACGAACTGCAGAGGGTCACTTAGGAAGGGAAACAACTTTTCCGACCAGCGTGGGAAAGGCCATACTATTGTGGCTGCACACCCAAAAAAAAAAAAAAAAAAAAAAAAAAAAAAAAAAAAAAAAAAAAAAAAAAAAATCAAAGCGACAAGGCCTTGCGTAAGGAGTCGAGTATTATACACTGCTACAATTAGATATGGTCATGGGCGAGTGCAAAGGTCTGGAATGCGAGGTCAACGAAGGGGGAGGTCATACATTTGAAGAGTGTTTGTGACGTCATTGGTTAGGTCCACCCAAACAAGGGAAATAATTAGTGGGAGCAGTTCTTTTGATCAATAGTCAGTTTACCATTAAATGCTATTATCTGTTTGAATTTATAGTAGACCACAAAAGGCTTACATGGATTTTATTGGAGTGTCTCAGTGGGAAATACTAATTGAGGCGTGTGGCCAGTAAAACCGCAGCCGCGCTTAGCAAGGGAAGCAACTTTTCCGACCAACGATCTGGTGGCCGTGGCCTGACTGAGAGCTCAGCACAACACGCACGCTCGCCTTCACTGGACAGCCCGCGTCGGTCTGATTGGTCGAACAAGAAGAGAGCACACCACTGGACGCCGAAAAGCATTGGGGACTGGCCTACCAAGCACGCCACTGGAGGCGAGTTTCGCAGAGGCCACACACCACAATTAGGATTTTGCAACAAAACACTACATTGTTATCCATGTATGCGTTTTTGAGGCCTGCCATTAATTGATCAAAAGATCCCCAACATTGTTTCCCTTGTTTGGGGTGATTTTCGTCGATGACCCCAAAATCTTCAAATGCATGACCTCTCTCTTTGTTGACGTCATTTTTTCAGGCATTTACATTCACCCGTGACCCTATCTTTGCACGTGGAAGCCCCCAAATAGTCTCATTCTTGTGGCTTTATTCTGTCTGCGTGCAACCACTTGGCTTGTACCTTGACGTATGGCATGAAAGAAACTAAGGAGAAATAACTTTCAGACGCAATAAAAATTCTCAAACCAATCAACTGCACCAGCCTATAAATACTCGACTCCTTAAATCAAGGCTTTAGCGTCTTAATTTTGGTGTGCCAGCCAGGGGGGGGGGGGGGGGGGGGGGGGGGAGAGAACTCGCAATGTGGACGGGTTTAATCTTGTGACAAGGTACGTGAAAGGTAGGGAGAGAGAGAAGATATGGGCGCAAGGTAAAAATTCAAAATAACAATGTGCCTTCTTCTTCTCAAGCTCTCCTTGCTGATGAAGAGTCAGTGTTTCGATCGTTATCTGTACCACTCAGAGAACACCACCACATTTTGTGCATCAGTCACAGGACGTAACAACTGTCGGCCATTTTCCCTCGCATGCGAGACAGCCCCAAAAACAGTGGCTGCACACCAACAAGTAATGCGCTAAGGCCTTACTAAACTAAAGAAATCGAGTATTTATAGACTGGCGCATTTACATTCTTTCGGGAATTTTTATTGTGTGTGAAAGTTAATTCTCCTCGTTTTCTTCTGTATGGACCATCAAGCTACAAGCCAGGTGGTGCCCAGCAGACAGATTAAAATCAAATGAGGAATGGCGCAGACAGGGTCAAAGGTGATTTCCAAAGCCTGAAATGTAACGTCAGCTGGGTGGAAGTTCATGTATTTGAAGATTGTATATATGACGTCATCGGTGGAAATCCCCAAAAGAAGTGAAATTATGTGTATGCAGGTGTGTGTGTGTGTGTGTGTGTGTGTGTGTGTGTGTGTGTGTGTGTGTGTTTAATCAATTATTAGTTTAATATCAAATGCTAGCTCCAAACTTATGCTGGGCCTCAATATGCATTCACGGGTTATATAGTGATTTGGTGCCAAATCTAAATTGTGGCCTATGGCCACAGTCTAGAGAAATCTCGTCTTCTCCTCGCCCTGTCCGCCGCTAGGGTGTGCTACGAAAACAGTTCAACTCGCCAAGCAAGCGAGAATTCTGGCCAGCTGGTCTAGAGCTACGAAAACGTACAACAGGTGTGTGGCCTGCAAAGTGTGAGCATGGCAGAAACAAAACCTGGCACATGCTCCTTTCATTCGTTCGTCTTTGGTCAAGCAAGCTCAATACATTTAATGCAGG
>JADBJO010018935.1:0-12500 GCA_016801955.1 Conus betulinus
CGTCAAAGTAAATGGTACAAGCCACTATTAATAATGAAAACACAGCTGAATGGTGTTCAAAGTTAACAAGGAAGACATTCATGAAGCAACTGCAGCATTAATTACTCCGTTCCTAACAGCTAATGCTCTACAAATGAAACTATCAACGCTCATAATAGTAGTCTCAATAGAACAGGCTAGCAACATGAACATTTTGAATAGAGAAGGGTGTTTGTAATATTTAGCTGGATTCATTCAAGGAGCAACTTCTCGTACAAAGGACAAACCAGTAGAAAATGAAGTTCAGTTTCCGGTGCTTCCTTAACGTAAAAAGTGGCATCATAATGGCAACATTCCTAACCGAAACCTTGAAAGTAACTTGCGGATGTTTACATTTTTTTAATTACACAGTTTGGGGCTTCGAACAAGAGACTGGGTTATATGACGATAAACATCGTACAACTCACGAGATTCGACAGCTGAATGTCAGTCTTGGATGTAACAATCACCTAAACGTTTCTTAAATTCTGCAATAAAAAGCTTTCACATTACCAACACTTTGCATTTCCCAAACAATTCCAAACCCGAATCTATAAAGAACGTAGCAAACATTAATCGTCCAGGTAATATAATTTTGATTCTACAGATTTAGCAACATAACATAGGCTTTCTTCGGGAGTCTCATTATCCATAAAAGCAATATTAAGCCAAAATCTGATACATTTTGCATCATCATTAACATAAAGAAGGTATCTTCCAGATTCGTCGTACTCTAAGTGCCTAGGAGCTTTTGGAATTACACCAAGAAATCTTTTAATAGCAGCTAAGAGAGAGAGAGAGAGAGAGAGAGAGAGAGAGAGAGAGAGAGAGAGAGAGATTTTAGAAAAACATGTTCAAAGTTTTATATCCTAATGCAGGTCTACGTCTGGATGATAACGTGGTTTATAAATGAACAAAACTAGTCTGTTTCCACTGCCTGCCTTTTTGGAGCGTCACAGACACCTCAGGAGAGAAGCTCCGACCGTGGTTCACATGTCACGCTGTCCAAACGTCTTCATGAGAAAGTGACTCATCTTTCAGGCAATTGGCATCATGTTTTAGACTGCCATTCTTGAGAGAGAGAGAGAGAGAGAGAGAGAGAGAGAGAGAGAGAGAGAGAGAGAGAGAGAGAGAGATTATATATGATATAGCCCGTTGCATGGGGGATACGAAAAAAAAGCAACATCGCATACACAGATTCCAGTGGGGAATGTTAACAAGCTAAGATGTTACAGAATCTCTTCATTTTAAGCGTCTGTACAAAAATATGCAGCCAATTGTTTTACTGTTTTATTATTTCTTGAGATCATCAAAGATTAATTTGAAGAATAAAGCATATCTAAAGTATTTGGGTGTGATACATTATTGTCAAATATCTTTTAAATTTTGGACATGAGAGAACAACATGAACTTTATATCCTTGTTAGTCATGACATTATGAGCAAGTACTACGCGCAGATCATTTAAGTTTCATTCGCTGCAAATGGGAAACAGACATTTTAAAATACTGAATCTGAACTTTGTTTTGATGTATTTCAAATGTATGTTGTCATACTCTCTGAGGAAGGAGGGGGGGGGGGGGGGGGGGGGGGGGGGGGGATGCGGGAGGTGTGCTACATAAGTTGGTGTGCTCCCACTCAGGCTCTGTTTCACTCACTGTTTCACACTAACGGACACGCGGGAGTCAATGAATAAATTTCAACAAGACAATGGTTTTATTAACATTAAGAAAAGAAAGATAAAATAACGTTCTGAAGTTGATATGTGGAGTGAGTGGCATGAAGGATGACGATGAAGACGATGAACAACAATGATACAGAACAGTAATTAACGATCTATTCAATCACCCAATGAATCACGCATTCATAGACCATTAAGACAAAACACTGATGCGTGTGTGTATGTATGTAGTTGCCTGTACCAACAACAAGAATATTATCTTCGATCTGTAAGGTCACAACTTCCTCTAGGTTACTCGGCCGTCTCCTGGTGAGCACATATATCCTTACTCATGTAACAGTTCGTTGATGCTATCTTGCTGCACGCACGGCGATAGGTCTGCGGGATAGAATGTCCTTATGTATTACTATGTAACAGTTCACCGGTACTATTTTGCTATACACACGGCGGTGAAACCACAGGATGAAAAATGTCTTACAGCACACGACGTGACTTCTTATTGTCCTCGCGTATTGAATGTTCAACGACGATTCACACTGTGAAATTCCTCCTTATACACCTCATATGGAATACCGTTCAGTATATATATATATATATATATATATATATATATATATATAATATAATATAATATATATATATATATATATATATATATATATATATATATATGGTGTGTGTGTGTGTGTGTGTGTGTGTGTGTGTGTGTGTGTGTGTGTGTGTGTTCACGTCCAAAAGACCTTGACGTCAAGGATAATGAATATAAATAATGTAGTTCACCTTCACACGTTGAAATGTTCATACGATTAGACTTGCTGTAATCTTGATACGTTGACGATGACAAACAATGACAGAAGAGTAAAGACACCGATTGATGACTAAGGATAACGATGATGGCGTTACGAGGAGCAGACAGTAACGTACAGGTGTGAGGACGTAAAAAATCTATGGAAAGGGAAGAAAAGAAATGAACAGAAAACCTGCAACATAGGTAATAAAGACTCATAGCTACCTGCTCGATAAATCACAATTCAACACGCTCATCATTCACATATACACGCATTTACAATGGCACTACATAACTAGTATGGTCATCATGCATACTCCATTCGCCTGCAACAAAAGAAAATTAGTTAACAAGGACATAGATCGGTTCGGCTCCGGCATCGCCTACTTCAATCCACGGTCTATGCTGCACCAACAAATTAATACAACACATTGCGTTGACCACCGATTTCCAAACACCAGAGTTCCTGGCCACTAAAACATCTATAAGTGTTTTAAAGACTAATTCTAACCTTAACAGGCTGGTATCAAGAGCGACTCCTTGCTTCTCACTGTCTGGCCCAAAGACGGTTATTCTCCTCTATGATAGAGCTAGGCTACAATTGGACAAAACCCAACAAGTTTTATACTGAACTCGGGTATTGGTTGTAGTCAACAATAGATCCACAGGACATAGAAACTTGTTGGTAGTGATGACGTTCAAATGCATTACGTCATAATGCAGCGATGATAAAATTGTGATATTTACGTCACACACATAGGGAGTCCAGAAATGTAAAATAAGTCTCAAACATAGGATTAATTGCAAAAAAAAAAAAAAAATTGAATTTATGTTCAATAGTTTGAGTACTAGAACTGAAACAACATATGAAAAAAGTACATTGATAGGAATATCGAAGGGGGTCTAATAACGAAATGGCGTCATCACAATGGAACGAAACACTAAAATTTCTAATATTAATGCAAATACCATCATGTAGCATGTCGTTCGAAAGGTCTTGACGAGATAGATTGAAATTCATTAAGCAAAGAAAATATTTATAATAGTGTGATAAACAAAATGATAAATGTGTTGTCCCAGTAATGTTTTTGAGGGTGGAGCCATAGCGCTTTTGACATCGTTCTCGGAAGCACTACTATGCAACATAATTCAGCGTGTAATTACCGAACTAGGGCTTGTGAATCTCTAAATAGAGTTCCCTTGTCCATATCAAACTATGCAATTACATAGATATGTCAAAGGGCCACGAACAGGCCTTCGTCTTGCAGATCACGGATGTCATTATCAGCAACATGTTTGAGAGAGAGGGGAGTTTGCAGCAGCCAGTTCCTTTGCACTCTCCATAGGCCAGAGAACATTCAGTTTTCCTGTCCATTCACCTTTGATGAATTTCCTCAGGATGTCCAACATATCCATGTACTGAAGCTAAAGACGTGATGTGTGGCTGCTGAGAAGCTTCAATTTTGCATCATCAAACTTTGCTTCAATCCAGTCAAGTTCATGACTTGAAGCCACAGCTTCTGCACACCTCTTTCTTTCTCCAAGATCTGATCAAAAAGTTCAAGACAAGATGAAAGGCAAGAATCTTCTGTGGCGTTAACTGTCATTTCATCAGATTTAGGCTCTCCGTTTCCTTTGTTTGTGTCATTTTTATTTCCGTCTGCTTCCTGGACTTCATTTTCCACTTCAGTTAACTCATTCCTGTTGCTGAGAATGCTCATGTCACGGTTCGTTTCTTTGGATGCAGGAGTGTTGGGAGGGGAAAAGCCAGAAGTGTGGAAGCTACCAGGGCATTCAGAACTGCATCAACAAGTAAGTGTCCTCTCACAGCTCTAGCAACTGCCTTTCCCGATATAACATATGCACGATAGCATGTGGGGCATATATCACTTCAGGAGCTGCTGCATTCCTGATCCTGTCATAAGATAGCCAATGCTGCCCAGAAAGCTCATCTGTGTATGGAATCCACCTAGTCGCAATATGAGCAAGCGTAGACCTATCAAGAATCGACTGCGCTTTCCACCACAAAGGCTGGTCAAGCGTCAGGATTGGCTTGACATTGTATTTAACCGCAAGGTTGGAGACAAAGTGGAGGGTGGAATACACACAACTCATGTCTGTGGGCTGCATGTCTATCATGGGCAGAAAGGTCATAGTGCTCTCTGTGCTCTGACCAGGATAGTCTCCATTTGATATAGTTTGCATAAATCCTGACCAACCAGGACGTGGTGCCCGTAGAGGCCATGATATTTTTCCATAATAGGTCAAGTTTCCTGGTAGTATCTTCAAAGCTGAAATTCCTAAGCTCTTCAAACTTCAATGAGAAATCAGTCTTTAATGTATTTAAGAAATGGAGTGAGATCTGACCCAGGGCAGATGTTTGGCGTGCAGTTACACTGGTGCTGCGTGGGATCAGCTTCGTCTGCTTTTGACCAGGTGTAACCACTTCTATGATTCCCATCCCATGGAATGCCCCTGAACCTTCCAGTGTTCTCAAGTTGTGGTCCACATTATCTGCAACAAACTGGATAAAAGTATTAGGACCTTCACCGACAAGATCTGTGCCTTGGCTGGAAGCTGCGCATTGTTTGAAGCGCTGAACTTCATGATATGATAGTTTAGAAGTTCAACCAAAGACCGGGATCCATGCAGATGATGCACTTGCACACCAAGTCCTATTTGAAGGGGAGGTATTAAAGAGTTTGGTCTGATGGCATGCATGATGGCTTGACCAATGGAGGCTGTTTTCAGTTTACAGTCCTTTTTATTCTGCATCATTGTTTGTAGAAATAAACGCAATGAAATCGGCAAATAATCAACGTTAGCTTCGACACCACTGACCTCTTCTCTCGTTGGGTATACCTCCTTTGAGTAATTCAGATCTTTGATATCGGTCAATAGGAGTTTGGCAGCGGTTTCAACAATTCTCTTTTTTTTTTATCAGCTTAGAAATCATTTTCTCTTCTCTCGGTCTTCCAAAACTAATCTAAGATTTTCTCTGCAGTCATCATCCGGATTGTGACAACATTTGCTCTACCTTGAATGTTGGTAATAATGATGTCACTCCCCAAAGTTTTCAACAGCTTTTTTTTTTCATGTGGTCTTTGGAGTAAGGTGCTTCATCTCCGAGAAAGTCGCGCATTTTCTGGCACAGATCACCGACTGTTAATTGCTCATCATCATTTTCTTGTAAATAATAAGTGACTACTCTGGAAAAGGCTGCGAGTCGAACTTCATCCTCTGGCCGCCCTTTTTTGTTTTCTGCCTCTGCTGTAGCAGGCTGATAAGCTTGTGGAATGTTTCTTCCAGTTCTGAAATTAACATTGCATTGTTTGATGGTAAACAGCAGCATCAGCAGCATGTAAGTCCTGCGCGTACTCAATCCGCCCCTTTACTGCTTGAGCTCATTTGTCTCCAGGTCCTCGTTGCAAACATGCAAGCTCCAAATTAGCTTGACAGCTGGCTGTACGGATTTGATACACACAAATATCACTTTCTTTGTGTGATTCTTCACAGATGTCCCACACAGGAGACAGCTGCTGGAGAAGTCAAATTTTGTTTGTGAAGAGCGAAGAGAGTGGGTGTCTTTAAAGTGGATGACCCTGTTTTTTTTGTGCTTTTAAATCGCGCTAAATGATCAATTCATTGCAGAACTCGTGTCGACAGATTTTGTGTAGGAGGACCTGGCCAGGATGAAACACACACACACACACACACACACACACACACACACACACACACACACACACACACACACACACACACACACACACACACACACGCGCGCGCGCGCACACACACACACACACACACACACACACACACACACACACACCAAAAAACAGTCTAGTCTCCCCTCGCTTACGACTTGCTTTCCGAAGACCAGCAATACCTTTTTCTGTTTGGATGACTGTTTCTTGACCGTTCCTCAGGGAATAAAATGCAAACGTCGGACTGTTCTGAAAAACAATATGCAAAAAAAGTTAATAAAAAGAGAAGAAGCATGCAGTTTTAGTTAAAATAAAAAGAAAGAAAGAAAGAAAAATAAAGCTTACCACAAAACGAAAACAAACAAGAAGAAAATAAAAAGGCAATCGAAAGAAAAGAACAAGAAAAAAAGATAAAAAAGACATCATACAAAAAAGGCATCATCCATGCAATTTAAGAACAAAACCATGCGCTCTCACTAATTTCAATATTAAAAAAGAAAGAGACTGAGAAAAAAAAAAATGGTGTTAAAAGCGAAACAAAAGCACACACACACACACACACACACACACACACACACACACACACACACACACACTGAGACTCGAACATGTGCCCAAAGTGATTCCAATTTAAAAAAAAAAAAAAAAAAAAAAAAAAAAGCGGTTTTACGTCACCGTCAAACCGACATGCTACGTAAAAATGTAGATAAATCTATATAGAGAAGCATACGTCGAAGAAGAAAAGCGAAGCAGCAGTGATCGATTCACGTTGTATTTGTGTGAAATTTAACTAGTTTTGAAATACACATACATTTTTCAATATTGTACTTTTCTGTGAGTAATAATACTTTACAGAATCAGGAGAGAGAGAGAGAGAGAGAGAGAGAGAGACGTGCCGCTGAGTCTAGCCGGCTCTGAAAAAAACGGTTCCAGTTGGTCAACGATCGCGTTAATAGTTTATAATCTCAAGGAAAATGAAATAAAGACACAGGTAGATAAAATGCTAAGATTTTTTTTTTTTTTTTTTTTTTTTTTAATGCGATAGAAGTTGGAGTACTTATCACGAACGTTTTCACAAGTTGTTGGATTGTTCTTCTCATGTTGTATGTGGGACGCCATTGTCTGTTGATACGGAAATCAATGCGCAGCCTCATCACCAAGCGAAAAAGTGCGAATGTGCTGATGCGAAACTATTCCGCCATAATAAACGTATTTTTAAACATCTCGCGAAACTTACTTTTCCCTACTTTTCAAATATGTTGTAAAGAATAGTGTAAGAAAATAAATGCATTGACTTTAATTTCTTTTGCAATTAATCCTATGTTAAAACATTTCTGGACTCCACTAACATACACAATCATTCTAGATAAAACACGGCAGTCCATTTTTATTTCATTCTCACATTGCACTGTTTTACAAAAGAAAAACAAACAAACAAACTTTACGTACATAGCCAAGATCACTCAAAAAAATATGGTCGCCTCATTATCAGTGCCAAAAAGACTAAAAACATGCTGACCGTTAAACACCAGGGGCCAACAGTTGTTGTCATCGACCAAAAGCAAGTGGAAGAAGTAGAGAACTTCACGTACCTGGGCAACTCCGTCAACAACGCCAATGACCTTGACCATGAACTGAAGTGTCATGGAACAGCTTTTTTTTTTTTTATTTCATTATTATTATTTTTAGCTTTATTGGTCAAAAATAACAAGGCTGGGTCCTTTCAGTGACTTTTTATGAGCCAGATTTCGTGTTGCTGCTTAGATCAACAAGATAGCAATTACCGGCTTTCAGCCCGGTACCGGTACCAGGTCTGGCACCATGACCTCACATGATCAAGATGAAAGGCCTGCATTAAAGGTAAGGACTTGAGAGATCCCAAACTGGAGGAAAAAATTAGACTACAGGCTTCAAGAAGTAGCTCAAAGTTTGGATGCAAAATGGGAAAAGAGGTTGAATGAATTTGAAACTCTTTTGAGAACTTCCTTAAAACGTAAACTCGATGCTGGAAACATGAGCGGAAATGATTCTGACGTTCAATATGACGAACGCGATGTTCTTGTTTTACAAGAGGATCAAGAAGAGCAAGATCTACAGCAGTGTAAAAAGACACTGATTGCGGGAAATATGTGTAATTCTACCTCTAGCACCACTAAAAAAGACAACGCTCAGTTGTTTGGTCATTGGGTTAATTGTGGCCAACATTCCCGCTGTTAAATTTGGGTACCTGCTTCTGCATTACAGGCAGTTGGAAAAAGATAAGTGTAGAGCTCTGAAGGAAAGCAAAGGAAATTTTGACCAGGGGATGGAGATATCTAAAGCTGGAAAAAAAGGAGCTGACATGGTGAATTGACAATATTTCTGATACCATCAGTAATGTTTGTTGTAGAGATTCAGACAATGTGATCCATTCTGATGCAAGCCACCATGGCTGGGGCTGCGTGTGTGCAGGAGTCTCTTCAGGAGGAGTGTGGTTACCAGCAGAAAGGAAATGTCATATAAATTACTTGGAATTAAGATCCACAGTTTTTGCCTTGAAATCTTTTCAGATGAAGCTTCAAGGGAAACATGTGAGGCTGATGCTGGACAATACCACAGCCATGCATGCTTAAACCACATGGGCACATCTCACTCTGACTCCTGTAATGATTTAACGTTTGATACGCGGTGTTGGTGCACTGAACATAATATCTTTGTCAGTGCAGCCCACATACCCGGAGTGGAAAATGTGGTGGCTGATACAGAATCCAGTAAGGTAAATCTGGACACTGAATGGAAGTTTAAACAATGATCTTTTGCAAGCTGCTCATAGTGAGCTGAGTGCAGCACTTGACATAGATTTGTTTGCTTCAAAGGTTGAATGCACAAATGAAAAGATTAATCTCTTTCAGGCCAGATCCAGATGCAGAAGCTATTGATAATTGATGCTTTCAGTGTAACTTGGAGAGACATAGATTTATATGCTTTTCTTCCTTTCAGCGTTGTCACCCAATTCCTCCAGAAGGTGCAGAGGGATAAAAGTTCTGGTGTGCTGGTGGTCCCAGATTGGTCGACTCAGCCATGGTATCCGGTACTGTTACGACCGTTGACAGCAGAGCCAGTGCGTCTGACCTGCAGAAAGAACCTGTTGCATCTCCCCAGCCATCCATATGCAGTCCATCGCCTGATTCAGCAGAAGAGGCTTCACCTGCTAGTTTGCAGGATCTCAGGGTGTTTTTTGACCAGCTCTGGTCTAAGCAGTGGGGCCGCTGATTTGGTTATGATCTGTTGGAGAAACTCTACCCAGAAAGCGTATGACTCCTAATGAAAAGATGGAAGATTTTTGTAGATAGCTAGGGAATAAAAACAACAACGTATGTCCATGCATGGCTGTATGGGCGAGCTGGCTACAGGCTTCAGACCGACAGGATGGCCCGCCGTACACTCCAAAGTTGTATGAAAGCGCGATCTTAGGGCAGCCAGCCTCTACCCGGCGGATCTGGACAGACCAGGTCAGCTGGCGGTCCACCATCAAGGCAGGCATCACGCCAGCAGAACAGTGGGAAGAGCAGAGGCGCTGCAGAGGGCAAAGAATTGCGCCAGCATCAGCAGACACTCATGACCGAGACTTCACCTGTAGCAACTGCAGCAGAGTCTGCCACTTAAGGATTGGGCTCTTCAGCGACAATAGACACTGCAAGTCCACAACTGACTAATCCATGGTGCAACACCATTGTATATCGAGGCAGACAGATGCCATTCATTCATAGATTCATTGATTGATTCATTCATCCATAAAGCAGATCTTCCGATTTTTTCATTCTTACACCGAGAAAGTTCCTCTGAGTGTCAAATAATTTTCTTTATATGCATAGCAACAGAATAAACACTCCACAGAGAGAGAGAGAGAGAGAGAGAGAGAGAGAGAGAGAGAGAGAGAGAGAGAGAGAGAGAGAGAGAGAGATCAACTCAAACTCAAGTAGACAAAAGTAGAACACACTCGTGCCTGGCGCATATACTGAAAATTATGAAAGAAAATATTTGCATAACAAAATGTTCTTCCTGAAATTACTCTGATATTTTTGTGTTAACTGATAACAGTTCCTCTCTTCATTTCAGTGCTTTAAAAATGAGCATAGCTACAGAGCAAGTTACAATCCTCTTTTCATTTTGCAGTAAAAGAAGCAATGACACTTGACCATTTCTAGGATGAGGCAAAAGGTATTTATCTCTGAAATCTTTATGGAATGAAAAACAATCAAAAAATGTATTTCGTCCTCGACGACTTGATTACAGAATAGACATTTTTTTTTAGTTTAGTGTATATCTTTGATGGACATTCAAATAACTAATACCAAGTCGAAATCTCCCGAACACTTTACGAAATTTAGGAATTGTTATATCAGTTAAATATTTCTCAGGCTGCCATAACGATTTGAAGAAACGATCGTTAATTATCTGTCACTATTAAGTATTTTACTATCCCAATTTTGTCTGTAACAGTCAATCATGCGTTGTTTAAGTTTACGGGAAAGCCGTTTTTCATAATTCACTCTACCATCTAACCAAACAAAAGAAAAGCCGGAAGTATCCAAGCAATGAAGAAACCCCATTTGTTTGTACACTCTGATTTCTAGTACATTGAAACAATGTCATGCTTCCCAGAGTTGTGCCACACACCACTGCCAAAGTAAACTCCGCAAATGCGCGCAGTCACTCCTTTCACCCAAGACGCGTTAAACAAATACACAACACCAAAAAGTTTTTTTTCCTCCCTCTCTTCCTAGGGGAGAACAAATACAATTAGTACATACAATACTCAAATCAGCTTATCCATACCTCCTGTCAAATGGGAGGCAACACAAAATAAGCACAAACACACCTGCTCTCCACCAAGGAGGTAACACCAAATAAATACAAAACACACCTCCTCTCCACTAAGGAGGTAACACCAGATACAGTTTCCCCTTCAATTGAAACGTTAATAAAATATGGGGGAATAAATCACTATCCATCATCACCGTATTTATACCATATACCATTATCTTATAACCTCAACACAGGAGATCAATCAAATCACAATTCACAACAGTTGAGGTTATATAGTAGAGTCATAACATTATAGGGGAATGCACCAGAGTCATTCTTCATCCACATGGGGAAATGCGCCAGAGTCATTCTTCATCAGCACAGGAGAATGCGCCAAAGACATTCTTCATCCACATGGGGAGATGCGCCAGAGTCATTCTTCATCAACATGGATTATTGTCTTCTGATGATTCAGGAGGTATCTACTCCTCTCTCAATTAGTCAAATTATGAGGTCTCAATTCCCCTCGACATCTTGCCAAGTTTCTTCAGTCCCCTGTAAATACCACCAAAACAGCTCTCTCAGGTCCAAAGGGGCGCTGCTTGGCTGGGATCCTCCTCCGTGAGGAAGGGTACTGCAGGCAACCTGTCAACACACTCAGAACCACGTGCAGTTCTACAATAACTAATGAGACTCACTTCAACATGAAGATGTAAACAGTAACCTTTTCTTATAAGTTTTTTACTTTAAATATTACTTTCCCTTTCTTTTCCCCATTCTTTTATAAAAGAAATACTGGTGTGTAACCACACTGGTTCTTATTCTTTTCTGTTCTTTTGAATACAAATGTGTTCTTTAATTTTCCCCCAAAGATTTCGCTTCTCTCTCTTGTTAAACATTAATGACAAAAATACCTCAACGATGCATTAGCCTTGCATCGGTCTTCAATCGCCGTAATCAAACAGACCATGCGACTCCCCCGGCTGACGTAGAGCAAGCGATTATAAAATTTTTTAGCTAAGTTAAATAACGCGCGCAGCGCCCCTAAGCAGTACTCACCCGTTCCACTACCAACAGAACAACGCCGTACAATCACATGATCTCTTTTCTCTCAATACTCCAATACCGCTGACGTTCAATCTTAAGACTGTTGCTATACACAAAACAACATGTGCACACGACACCTTCACACATCCTGTGCACATGACAAACAATTAAGAATTTTCCATTTCATATGCTTGTTTTGGTAGTCTAGCAAGTGACAGCTTTTGCAATTTGAACCAGAAGCGCATTGATGTTATTGCACCAGCTACATACAAAGGACACCTTCCTAGCTCACCATATGTCGTTGTATTCGGGGTATTCGGGCGTACATATAAAAAGCGTTTGCATGCAAACAGGTGAGGTGATTCAATTACATGTAGATGAGACTGTCCCCAGACTTCTGGTGCATATAAAGCATAGATTTCACTTGCGCATCAAAAACTTAGAAAAAAACAGACTTCTATCCATTGTTC